>PVJA010003444.1:0-94976 GCA_004027025.1 Myocastor coypus | reverse complement strand
GCATCTTGCTACATAGCCCAGGCTGATCTTGATCCCACAGCCACCCTCCTGCCTCAGCCACCAGAGTGCTGACAGTATAGATGGGCCCACTACTCTTTAATAGGTCCCTTGGACACCTGCACTTCTCCTGCCTGTTTTCTTTCTCCCACATTCCCATCCCCTGCCCCGCCTAGCTCTGTGGTACTGAGAGGATCACTGCACAAGGACAGCAGAAAAAAGGGCCCCAGGCTCCCTGCTGTCCCTCCCTGTCCTGAATGCCCAGAAAGGGCACCTTAATCCTGAGGCTCCACTGCCTTAACCCCAGAGCTGGTCTCCATGGGCACAAGGACAGGAATCTCAACTCTCCTGACAGGGGTGGCCATGGTGAAGCTGCAGTCCCTCTTCCCCAGTCCTGCACACCTTCCCTTACTCCTGCACCTGCACCAGCTCCTAGCAACCCCAGCTTTGGGCACCACACTGCCCTCACTGCCTCCCCAGCACCCCTCTCCCATGCCAGCCTTTTGGGGGGGTGTCTAGCTGACAGATGCATGCTTCTTCCTCCCAGGTGCTCTCAAATGTCCCAGACCCGCAGCTAGGGGCAGCAGCCCTGGCCTCTGCCTAGCAATGCAATTAGGCCGAGCCATCAGTGTGCCTCTTGGGCTTTTCCCCGTGCCTGTGACCTGCATGGAAGGCTTTTCTTATGCAACTGGGCTTTCTAGTCCCCACAGGGCGCCTGGCGCAAAGCAGACCATCTGGAGACATTGGTTGAATGAAGAAGCGATCATTATTACCTCACATATCCCATCTACACAAACATTACGGCTATCCTCCGAGCATGGAGTCCCATCTTTCACTTTATTTGACAAAGAAAAGAAGAAATCAAATCCTTCTGCGATACAGTAGAGTTTGCATAAGTCCTGATCTTAAAAAGAAATACACACACAAACACAAATAAGAAAGATACTTAAGCTCGGATCATTTTGCTCTGAATTTTAGATAGATTTTCTATTTCCCCCGTAAAATAATTCCCACAAAATAACACATTTCAAAGACATTTTTTCAGTGGTTTCTCTGTTACATTTGCTGTCATTATTCCTTAGCGTTTTGCTCCTAACGTTAACTCTTCTGCTCCTTACTGATTTTCGATGTAATGGTTGGCACATAGTAGGGCATTCAATAAATATTTGTTGACTTCCTATAACATTAATACTTCACTACATTTCACTGCTCTTTTGTAGAAATGAGAAAGTTCACTATAAATTTTTTTAGTAATATGAACAATTCCTATGGAGAATAATAAAATATTAAGATTATCCCTGAATATCTTCATGCAGTTGATGAAATGCATGTTATTTTTAAACTGATACAGACATGACTTTTAGGCAAATCTGCTCATCATAGGCCACTGTTCCCTGCCTGGCCTTGGGCCTTCTGACCACAATTGGTCAAAGGCAGGTACGATGCCAGAGCAGTGTGGCAGGCCAGACAAAAGTCACTCCCAGAATAGGCTGAATGCCTGGCAGTGACCACCCAGAGCTAGGACAACTGGTCTACCTGAGTGCTGAATTACCAATCCAATTTTTTAACAAGCTAAGGAGGCAGAGTGCAGGGCGGGCTAGGAAGCCAGGCTGGGGATTTACCTTCCACTTGCGTGTATGGCTTCCACTTGTAGTGCCACCCGCGGAACCGCTTGCTGTTGTGCTCTGCACACTGGGCAGCGCGGAAGTCCACGCTGTCCTGGGGACACTTCTGGCTGTTGCAAAGCTTCAGGGTGCGTGTGGAGCCCTCACAGAACTTCCCGCCGTGGGACGGTCTGAAATGTAGGTTCTGCAGTTAGAAGCCTCAGAGTTCAAAGGGCTGCTCTGCTTCTCCTGGGGATTGACACGTACGTACAGGGCAGATGGTGCTGCGGCTTCAGTTTACCATGAAGGGGACGCTCAGAAAGAGCCCTTGGAAGCCAGGGGGTGACAACGTGCATCTGGAATCCCACCATTTGGGAAGCCAAGGTGGGAGGATCATAAATTCAAGGCCAGCCTGAGCTACTCAAGTCACTGAATCTGGATATAAAGACTTGGTGTCAATAAAACAAATGCATAATGGGTATAGTTGCTGAGATGTTCCAGTGTGGATGTGACACAATTTCTCTCCACTCCTAGCCTCTCTGTGACTGGGCCAGGACATCAGGACCAACTAAGTCAGGCAGCATCTAAGGCCACCTTGCGCACTTGTGGGATTTGCGTACACCCCAGGGGACACCACCTGGTGGACAGATGGAGCTGGGGGGGTGGGTGTGGGGAGCATGGGGAAGGATGCCCTAGACTTTAGCCCTGAAGGTTGGGAAGCCCCATTCCTGGCCTTCTGGCTGACTTTCCCACACCATCTAGTTCTCCACCAGAAGCCCATGCAACAGCGAATGTATTGGATGGCAAAACAAAAATCTGGGCTATGCTTTTGCACAAAAGGATTGGTGTTACTGATCCTTGCTCACTTGTGTCCCATATGCTCTTCCGGGGAGCTGGCTATTTAAGCCAACTATGGTATTCCAAATATTTACAGTTAAAATCTACTTCCTGAATATCACTCTATATGGGCTGGTTACTTTTTGCATGATTCAGGAAATTCTGTAAGCTGCGATCAGAATCTATGGTGCACCTTTAAATTTTAAGAAAAATATTCCAGTAAGTGGTATACTGTCATGAATGCCCCTCAAAATCTTTTCCTTCACGTCCAGTACACTTTTCCCATCAGCCTTGTGGCTTTCTGAAGCAGTTCTGGAAGTCCTCTTTCAGGAGTGTCTTTAGTTGCACTATTGCGGCTTAGCTTGATGTTTTTTGGTACTGAGGATTGCATTCAGGACCTTGCACTTGCCGGGCAGGCACTTATGCCACTGAGCGATCTCCCCAGCAACCTTGATGTCTTAAATTGATTGAATATATTTCCCTTTCATGGTCACTTTGACTTTGGGGCAGAGCTAGAAGTCACACAATGCCAGGTCTGGTTCATAAGGAGGAGAGGGCCACACAATTGCGTTCCCCTGGCCTGGCTTTTTTATTTGAGTGGTGCTCAGCATTGACTATTTTTTATTTTAATCACACCTTGCATATTAAAGAGATAAAAGAAGCGTTGAGTCTAACAACCCTCGTTCTTTACAGTGCACGTGACTCGATGGAAAGCGAGGAGTTAACAGAGCAGAGCTGAGGCAAAGGTACACGTACCTGGGGTTGGAGCACAGGCGATCCCTGTGCGACACGCCTCCCCCACAGGTCCTGGAGCAGGGGGACCAGGGCGACCAATCTGACCAGTGGCCATGGGTGGGCTTGGGACCTTCATCTCCGTGTTTCACGCACTGCCCTCCGCGGCACCACTAAACATTGAGAAAAGAAACGAAATGTTTACAGGCGCTGTGAACCACAGGTGGGTTCATCTCCTCCCTGCCGCAGGGGGAGCGCTGTAGCGCAGGAGCACACTCACTCCCTACGCTCAAGTGGCATCCGGCGACCAAAGCGCCTCTGATGCTCTTCCTAGGTCTTCCAAACTTGGTGTTATCCTATACATTGGCACAGATGAGGGGTGATCGAAGCATAGAGTGAATGTTTACATTCTAAATAGCATCTTTTACTGTAATTTGTAAAAAAATTCAAATATATTATGTCTTCTGATCACCTCTTCTAGAGGTGGTGAATGGAAACATGGTTTTTCACACATCTCAGCACCAGGAACCAAGCAGGTTTCATGCAGGGGTGCTACAGGAACACGGACATTGGTGTGGCCCTTCTCCCACACAACAGCGCTGTACAGGGTTGACACTCCCAGCAGGATAGGGCTCAGGGGGGAATCCAGGGGCAGGCTGAAGCTAGGCGCGTTCGCCTCAGAGCAGCTGAACCTTTTGCTGAGCTGCTACTCTGGTGCCTTGGCGCTGGCCACCCCACGGTCCAGTCTGTGTGGAATTCTACCCGTCTCGCACCGCTGGAGATGGGACCGCCTCTGTTTTCTCAGAAAATGCACTTGGTGTTTTTGATTCACGTGGAAACTCAGGTGAGGCGTGTCCTCTGCAGCTGCATGCTGGCACTACTGTGTCACCTTCTGCGCAGTGGTGTCCGGCCCCCTGTGGTGTGGTGTCACCTGTGAGGAGCTGAGCAGTCCAGGCTGCCTGCTGAGAGGCAGAAGGAGGATGCCTACACGGGCCACCTGCATGGGACAGGCAGAGCCTGGCTTTTGGGTGGGGCCGGAGTGACCCCAGCATTGCATCCTGGGAGTAGAGCCAGCTGGAGGGAAAAGCGCTACTTGCATAAGTGGAAAAAAACACTGTAGATCCCTAGGTTAGAACAGGAGAACCCCTGACGTCTGACCACTGCTGGCAGGTAGAAATGGCAATTGCGTCTTACTACGCAGCTCCGACTCATAGTGATCCTCCTGTTTCCTGCCTCCCAAGTGCTGGGGTTACAGGCATGCGCCTCTGTGTCCAGACTCCATCGGCAGCTCAGCGCACTCAACAGTGGGGCCGGCGCAGCAGTCGGGGCCAGGAAGCGAACCCTAGCCCCTGTGCTTCCCTAAGCAAGCACTTAGTCCGCTGAGCTATACCACCAGCCCTGAAAAAGATGGCTCTTTCAAATGGTCTCTATTTAAGATTATTCAAGGAAGAAAAACTGAATCATGAAACAAGTCCTTTTGAAAACCTCATACATTCAATTCTATTATTTTTCTCTGTAAGCAAGAATGAAAAAGAAATAAACGAGGGAGGGAACACAGGAAGTGTGTTTTTCCCAGTAGCACCTGCCTCCGTGTAGGTGACCCACTAAAGCTCAGCAGTCCTCTGTGCTCAGTGCGGATCCTGGAGCGGGGGCGGAGGCTTAGAGTACCTGAGCTGCCTCTGGAGAGAGAGCAGCGGAGAGAGTGAGGCCGGCTGGGTACCCTCTGGACAAAGCCTGCAGGGAGGAGGGGAGCCAGGTGTGTGCTAGCCATCACTGCCCTTTGGCGTATTCTGTTAAAGAAAAATGTTGTGTTGCAGCTTTCTAAGACAGAAGGGAGAAAACAACAAAAAAAGATGGGTCGACAAGATAGCTCAGCAGACTAAAACACCTGCTTAGGAAAGTGTAGGCAAGGGCCAGGACCGCGGTTGGATCCCCAGCACCACACACCGTGACAGTCCTGCCCCCAGAGTGGGCACAGAGCTGGGCGTAGTGGAAAATGCCTGTAATCTCAGCGCTGGGGAGGCTGAGAGCAGGAGGGTCACTGTGAGTCTGGCCTACATAGTGAGTCCCTGCAACAACCAATACATAAAAAAAAAGAAAGAAAGAAAGAAAGAAAGCAAAAAAAGAAAGAATCCACAAGTTTGGTATCTCACAACATACTTGCAAGAGAACCTGTCTTGGCTTGCAGATGCAGAGGAGACCTGGATTTCCTGAATGGAGGCAGGTAAGTAGGTATGTAGGACTGTGGAGCCAGCGCCCCTCTTCCCCAGGTCTCCAAGTCCAGCGAGGCCTGTCTCAAAAGCAAGTGTATGAGTGGTATGGAGGGGGCACTGGCTGTGTGTGCTTTGGCGAGGCACCTGTGGGCAGCTGCACGGCGGGTCACGCGGTTACCACTCACAGGGTGTTAGGGCCTGGCCAGGGCTACAGGCCCATAACGGGCAGTGGCACTGACCTAGAGGCGTGCTTTCACCTTGGCTTTTGCTTTGTGGTACCGGGCATTGAACCTAGGGTCTCTGTACTCAGGAGACATCATCAGCTCTTTCCTTTTGATCTTGAGGCAGGCTTTTGCTAAGTCAGGAAGTTGCCCAGGCTGGGATCAAACTTGCATTCCTTCTGCCTCGGTCTCCCAGACTCCTGGTATCACGGGCTGTGCTGCCATTTTTTGTTTTTGTTTTATTGAACTGGTTTTTAAAGGGACATTTCTAAGGCGCACACAGTAGCGCGAGGAGCGCCGCGGAGCCAACACCCCACTTTATCAGTCTCCAAGCCCAATCATCTCTCCCCCTTCTCTTCTCAACCTTGAAGTCTCCAAAATTAAAGACCTCAAAAATATAGCGACCATTTCTTATCCTACCTAGCCACTTACAGTAGCTCTGTAATATCATGAAATGGCCATGCCTCAGCGTTCCACCCGCCTCCCTGACTTTCTCCTCTGGAATGAGATTCGTCCGTCTCCTTCGCTGGCGGATCCTCAGCGCCTCGGCCACGCTTTCTCTGAATCCTTGCTTTCCTGCTTGCCCACCTGGGCGTCCGGCACAGTCTCTCACAGTCTGGGTCCTGACGGCGGCCTCTCCAGGGCGCCTCTACGTGTGGTTCCACGTCCTCTGAGTTTGCTGCAGCAGAGAGCAAGTTCACACATCTTCAGGTTAACGTGATCTGTTTTGCTTTTGACGGGGATTACGCCATGAAAATTTAAAGGAGCTTGGAATGTTGACACGTTCTTTCAACATCTATGGCTTAGGCTTTTACTTATTCATTTGCAGTACTGCAAAACTGAACGCAGGGCCTTTACGCTGAGCTCCAGCTCCAGCTCTAGCTCCAGCTCTAGCATTTTTATTTTTATTTTTTGATTTTTTCCATACAGAGATCAAGCCTAATTAGGACCTTTCGCTTGCCAGGTAGGCACTTAGGCTGCTGAGCTATCACTAACCCTGACACTTTCTTTTCGAACAAGGTCTTTCCAAGCTGGTAAGTTACCCAGGCTGGCTTTGGACTTACAGTCCTCCTGCTGTAGCCTCCCCAAATGCTAAGATTGCTTGTATCACCATGCTTGGCTTATCATTTTATTTTTTTTAATATTTAAGAATGTGATTATATAGTTCAGGATTTCCTTTTCTTTGATAAATAATAGCAAAGTACAGAAAACTTTTTCCATCCTGTTTTTCTTTTCTCTTTTTTTTAATATGATACAGGCTCTCACTATGCAGCTTAGACTCATAGTGATCCGTCCCTCTCGGCCTCCCCAGTGCTGAGATTACAGGCATGTGCCACCATACCCAGTTCCAGGGTCCTATGGCAGGTGCTTATGCCACCAAGCTGTTCCCCCAGCCTATCCATTCCATTTTTCTGTATCAGCTATGTGCCATACATCATTTCTCAGAAGGCTATGGCCATCTCTTCCCCACCATTTAAAAAATAATTACATAACACTCCCCCCAGTGTTGTTCAGTTCTGGGCCAGGTTCTCCTTGATGGACATTGTGTTATCACCTGGCCTTTGTCCGGATAATCGCAGAGGCAATTAGTTTTCTTGCAAATCTATGTTTTGCTATTTCTGCCAGTGTATCTTTGAGTAACTTTTCCACTTAAAAAAGTTTTTTAAAATCACCTTTCAGAGAATTTGAATCAAAAGCATGCTTGTGATCTCCCAAAGGAATTGGGGGAGGATACTTAGGCACTGTGCCCATGGGGCAGAGGCAGGCACACAGACACAGGTGCACACAGACATGGTGCACACACACACAGGTGCACACGCACAGGTGCACACACACGGAGTTCTGGACGCAGCCTCAGGCAAATCACAGATACCTTCAGTTGGGCCAGCTGCAGAGCCCCGCCTCTCAAAGCAATGGTTCCCCCACTTTTGACTTTGCTTTTTATTTCCTCTTCTCGGACCAATGAAAATACCTGACAAAAGATTTTTTCCTTTCTACTTTTTCTTTGGATGCTTGAAGTCTTTGTTTTCTGGGGTCAACCATGGCCTGAGAATATTAAATAGAAAATTCTGGAAAGGAATAACGCATTGATTTTAACCTGCATCCTTCCACACAGCAGGATGGACCCGTGCACCCTCCTGTCCCCTGTGTCCTGCCCTGTGGGCGGAGCACAGTCTCCCCAGATCACTGATCTCGTTCCTCATGCCCTCACCATCCTGGTTATCAGAAACTGGACTGTGGAACTATGTGTCATGTTCTGCCAGGCCACAGCATTTTTGGCACCCATGGGCTGCAAAAACTCCCATGATCACCAGAGGAAGGCTGAGCACAGGACATTGACAGTTCCACCTTCGGCTCTTGAATTTGTTCAATCCTGCACATGTCACATCTTGATGAGGAGCGTCTTCCCAGCACTGGGCGTCTATGTGAGTCCCAGGAACGCAGGCCCGGCACAGCCCCGCCTCCCTATTTCTTCTCACTGTTCTGATCTCTACGCATTGCGAGTGCTCTTCGTGGTCTCAGAAAGGTGAGCAGGGACACTGCGGAGCCTAGCAGGCTTCCAGGAGCCCCAAAATGGCTACAGAGAGCCTAGTAAATTTGAAGGCCCTGGGAAACTTCATGCAATATTTGTAATTACTTGTTTCTTATGCCAAAAAGTGTTCTTTAGTACTTGTCAGTCTTGGCTGTCCTCGTGAGCTCAGGAATCAACTAATGTGATGTTCTGAGGGACAAATGTAATTTGACAGAGATCACATTTACAGGATACTGTGATAAGTGTTTTATTTGTTGTTGTTTGTTAATTTTAGGTTAGGCTACAAGATCAATAGGATCTTGCTACATAGAACAGACTCATAGTGATCTGCCTGGATTTGACCTCACCAGAGCTGGCATTATAGGCACATGGCACCAATTGCCGTCTCAGTGTGCCTGCAGTGGGCTGGCATGGCATGCAGGGATCGAACCCGGGCCGCTGCATTGGGGAAGTCAAGAAGCAGGTTTTTTTTTTTTTTTTTGACTGGCTCAGGTCTGGTAAGGCATGTGAAGCTAACCTGCAGGCCCCCTGTGATAAGTGTTATTTTACCAGTATATCTTATTGCAGCTAATGTCCTACCATATGTAATTCACACACTAAGCCTTATGATCATATAGGGTGTGTGTGTGTGTGTGTGTGTGTGTAGGAAAAGAAAAGTCAAGCAGGGTTTAATGTGGTCATGGCTCCAGGTGCCCATCTGTGTCCAGGAATGCCCTGTGTGGAGACACCTTTCCCTGAACACCATTCCTTTGAAGTGTGCTCTGTGGCACTTGACACAACTTTCCATCTCATCAGTGGTCAGTATGCTTTGTGACTGTGGGCACTTTCTCTGGAGGACATCACGTGGACACAGCTGTTTCTGGTTGGAGCACTGGCGACAGAGTCCTCGTGCCATACACAAGCCCCGTGGATACAGGGAAGTGTGTGAGTCACCAAGCTGACCCTGAGGGGCAAAACCCGTTCTGGCTCTCAGGCCTGCAAGCTGTGTGGCAAGGACAGCTGTGTCCTGAGCTTCTGTAGCCTCCTGTGAAGGTCAGAGCACATAACTTGGCAGACAGCACCGTTCTGCAGTGCTACGAAGGGCATGGGCCCAGTGCCAAGCAGGGGAATGGCATGGGCCCAGTGCCAGGCAGGGAGATCTCATAAAAGATAAGTGGACTCATTGCTAAATTTGTTGCTGTTTTTTTCCCTTTGGGAGTGCCGGGGATGGAACCCAGAGAGACATGGATGCCAGGCAAGCTCTGTTCCACCAGGTACTAACCTAGGTCAAGTTTTGGTTTAATTCATATTAAGTGTCCACAGTGTGTGTGTGTGTGTGTGTGTGTGTGTGTGTGTGTGTGTGTGTGTGTACATGCACAAGCAAGCAGTAGAAGCTGACAGGACCCCACAGAGTGGCACCACAAGGTCCAAGGCTGGCACTAAAACATAAACTGAATCTTAGTCAAGTGCCAGAGACAGGAGGATGTCTTAGAAGGCTCAGGAGGCCCTGTGGAGGCCCCAGCTACAGGGACATTTGCTCACACGTGTATGCGCACCAACCTCCTCCACACAAGTGCACGGTGACGCACAAAACATGCAACAAACGTGAAGGGGAGGGCAGCGTGAGGCTGGCCGCTGGCAGCCCTGTTGCCTCCTGCGGAGTACACAGCCACTTTGACCCAGGGATCCAGGGTCCTCTCTGATGGGCTGTGGCCTTTCCAATGCCAAGAGAAAAGTTACATTTAAACTGTAAGGACAAATTATTGAAAATATTATCAAAAGTTTACTCAGCGGTACTTTGAAGGCAAATAAAATGTACTAACTCCGGGATTATTCTGCGGGAACATCTCAACAGTATCACTCGGCAAAAGAAGCAGCACCTGGCCAGGAAGGTTACAGGCGGCTGGGGCTGCCGGTGCCTTGCCAGGCAGGGGCAGGCGGTATGCAGTGCAGAAGGTGACAAGTCAGAATGGAAAGTCAGGACACGGCCACTCCGCACCCAGGCAAATGGCCCAGTGTCCTCTTACAGCTAGAATTTCCATGTCACACACCCCCTTTGTACACTATTTCAGTTTCCAAAAATTAAAAGGAATCTCGCCACATTTTTGTCATAGATTAAGTGAGTAGCAGCTGCCTACATCACCAGAAGAATTTAATGATGCCCCCCAACTCCCACCTATAGCAACCAGGTGCCAGCCCTGCAGGAAGGTCCCCTGGGCCCCTGACTTCCTTTGGGCACTGCGGTGGCACTGTCACCTCAGTCATGCCTCAGCTGCACTGGTGACACTGAAAAGCCCTTTTTGTCTGCAGCCACGTTTCCATGGTCAGGGTGGGGCAGAATCTGAAATTTGAGCATGGTAGATCAGAGATACATTCATAGATCTGTTTTCAGAGCCACTGGGATCACTACAGAGCTAAACATTAGCTGCAGAGGTATTTTAGGTCTACTGCATTTCTATCTACATCAATAAGTTTTACATTGTGAATAGGAAAAGCAGTGTGGTCGCTGGTTAAATCAAATAGATTAAAATATCATTCTTATATGATTAGGTCATTTACTCTTTTCTCAAGTGCTGACTATGAAACTCAGGGCTTCATGGATGCTTGGAAGTTCTCTACTGCAAAGCCACATTCCCCCAGGCCTGATAATTCTTAAACTGTAATCATACCGTTTCACCCTTTCCCAGTTGCCAATAAGTTTGCTATCTGAGATGAGCACGGCGGCTCACTCCTACAGTCTCAGCACACTGAGAGAGGGGGTGGGAGGGAGGGTTTTGTCAGTTTGGAATTCAGCCTGGGTAGTTTAGTGACCCCATCTCAGAACAAAAAATAAAAAATATCCTGGGCATGTAGCTTGGTACAGAGGTCCAGGGTTCAATCCTCAGAACGCAAAAGAAACAAAAACCTTGTTGTGTTACATATTTCTCCCAATGTAGTTCTGCGTCTCTTCACAGGGGTAGCCATAGGTCAAAATGGTCCACTGCAAGGTCTTTGAAAGGACATTTAGAGACTCAAGCAGCACTCACTCTGACCTTATATAACTGATCAGTTAGAGCCACTGGTTTAATCTATTTTCTTACTAACTAGGTACACTTGCCATCTATTGTTTAGTTTTTGCATCTATTAATTACAGATCACTGGTCAACTATATCACATGAGTATCAACATGAAATAGAAGTGCTTTGACATGGATGTCCAAACAGGTATACGCACAGGTGTATGCAAAAGCCCAGGTTGCAAATTTAACAAAGCGCTGTCCCATGCCCTGAAGACTGAGCCCGCATCAGCTTCTTACCATGTCCTGCCCACACAAGGTGCCCTCTGCAGCTGGCATGAACTTTGTCTCACACTTTCTTCCAACCCTATGGCACCACAGGGCTTTGCAGATGTCCTGGTAGGGGGAAAAAAAGTTCATCAGTATTGCGGCGAGCTGAGTTCCTACAATAAAAATGTCGACGGAGAGTTCAAGGGAAAGAGGCTGATATAAAGCAAAAGTGACTGATACACATGATCGCAGAGGAGCTAGAAGACCTGTGTCCTTGTCATAGTTGGCGTTTATTTATTTATTTTGATTTTGAATTGCACAATTAGTTTATTTCCAGTGAAGTCTTTCAATGACCTTTCCATAGTCTCAGTAGTTAAATTAAACAGAATTTCATTGTACAACTTTACAGTTCATAGATTTATGAATGAAACACACTTAGTTCTAGCACAGAAGGACAAACAATGGGGAAAACATGGGTTTTGTTTTACTGAGAATTTCTAATTTGCAAGTTGTTGTATGAAATATTGAAGATAAGGATTATTTGAGAGATGGGCAGATAGTTCAATGGACTAAAGCGCCTCCTTAAGCAGAGCCAAGCCGAGGCGTGCCATGCCCCTCCACCCGAGGGACACAGTGAAGCCGCAACTGAGACTAGGCAAGGTGGCGCACACCTGTAACCCCAGCACTTGGGAGGTTGAACATTGGCAGATCACTATAAATCTGATCTACCTAATGAGATCCTATAGACAGTTTGGAGTTTTGAAAGCAGAGCAAAACAGAACATGTACTTTATAAGATTATGTTATAATGAGTCACATAAAGTACCATATACGAAGAGTATAGGAAATCTGACCACACACTAAAGACCAGAGTCCAGCTGAGGGCCTGGGTCCCACAGTAATGTCCTGCCTGAGTTGAGCTAAAGACCTAAAGCCCATAACAATACCTCCCACAAGTTCAGCTGGAGGCCTAGAGAATGTCCAATGCAGGCCTGTTTCACAGACCTGTGCTCCGAAGGCCCAAAGGTCAGTGGCGGAAGCTAGAAAGTCTATGCCAGCAGGACAAAACACCTGTACCTGCAGGCTGAGAGATCTGAACTGGAGCTAGGGAATGATCCTCAAAGTAAGAACCAGAGCCATGGTACGGAGAAGGTGCCACAGCCGTTCTCAGTTCTGAGCCCCTCCAATGATGAGGGAAGCTCAGTTGCCATCAGAAAAACCAACACTTGACTTATACTTATCCTTCATAGATTTAACATCATTTTCCTAACTTAAAAAGCAAAATATGTTTAATCTGAATCTTACAGAAAACTATGAAAAATTACAATTGAGAAAACTCAACTAAATATTTTATACTTTATTGCTTTCAATCTTATCTGCCACTAAACCCCCCATGTTTGAATCTTAATGTTTAAATTTTAAAAAATGAGCACATATTGCTTCACTCACCTGCCATTCATCTATGTATCCATCCTTCCAGCCCTCCATTAATCCCTCCATCTACCCATCCATCCATCCGTCCATCCATCCGTCCAACTACATATCCATCCATCCATCCATCCATCCATCTATCCGTCCACCTACATATCCATCCATCCATCCATCCGTCCATCTATCCGTCCACCTACATATCCACCCATCCATCCATCCGTCCGTCCATCCATCCATCCATCCATCCATGCACCCACGCACCCACCCACCTATCCATCTATTCTTTTCTATTCTTTTTTTTTAACTTTTGTATTTATTTATTCATTTTAATGAGAAAAAAGCTTAAAAGGCAATGAAACAGTTTCAAAACTGGTTAGTTGGACAATTACAATAACTAATACTTTGCATATTGTTGTCATTATAGTAACTATTCATAGGACAAGATACAGACATGATATCTACTGTAAACAATGTTAGTACATACCTTTCTTCTTAATGAACTAAGAGAAAATAGTTGTATAACGATCCCCATCTTGTGTATATATATATTTCAGGATCACACAACAATATTTATTTTTTACATATAGTACAGAATTTCAAAACCAGAAAAATTTAACAATGGTTATTTTATATCCACCCATTCTTGAACCTCTGATGAAAACTCAAAACATGCAGGATATCTTGACAGGGAAGAGGAATCTGTAACGAATATGACCTGATGTGCCATCTTGAGTTTGCCCTAGGACTTCAAAGAAGAAACCTGCTATAAAGTCTCCATAAGGTGTTCACGGAGCAGGGTACCTGACAGAGCAGAGCATGCTGTAGGGGGAGCTTGTGAGGCAGAAGTGCTCTGCCCGGGTTGCTCGGGAAGGCGTGCAACAAGCACTAGGGTCTGAGGCTGCTCTTCAGTGGAGAAGACTGTCAGGCTGAGGGGCAGTGATCTCAGCCAGGAAGAAGAATGAATGGCTGAGCAAGAGTGTCTGCGAAAGAAGCCTCTGGGGCTGGACTGCCAGGAAACTAAAGCGTAGTCTGAGACTGATAAACTACAAAGACTCCAAGTTGAAGGAACTGTGTTTACTTTCATTGTCATTCAGTGACCTGCAGAAGCCTGCACCTGGGCCCCATGACCCTTCTGGAATGTTGGCAGGAGCTCTGCTTCAGAATGATGAAAACTTTTCCTAAACCATCTGCAGGACAGTGGTGAATATTTAGGGCATGCCACACTGCGTTCCAAGAAACGGAATAGCTGCTAGGTGATTTGTATTACAGGGAAAACGAACCGCAGTCAGGCAACACAGTTCTGCTTTAAAGATGCCACTGCAGCCACCTTCTCTATTTCAGTGGTGTTAAAAGGAAGACCTGGAGCCAGGTGTGGAGGTGCATAGCTGTGATCCCAGCACTCAGGAGGCTGGGGGGCAGCAGGGTCATCAGTTATAGGCCAGCCTGAGCCATGTAATGAGACCCTGTCTCAAAAATCTACAAAATAGATGAGGTCTTTTACATTGTGCAAGTCATCTCACAGAAGGTTTTATTTTCAATAATCCATTTTAATTTTACCTTCATAGAACCAATTTTTAAAATCTCCTAAACTCAAGTATGAATTCTAGTCTCCCATTTTTTTTTTCTGTTTTGCTAGTAGAAAATTAAGAAATTAAGAATCTTAGCAAGCACACTTGCGGTAGTTTAACTCCACTATTGACTGCTTTTATTCTGAGCCATTCATAAACTGATATATGCTTGCAACTGTGGTGCCACAAGTTTCTTTTTTCTTGTGCAACTCCTACCAATGTGCCACGCGACTGCTGATGCCCTACTGGGCTCATGTCACTGGGGCTGGGAGCAAAGAGGGCTGCTTGTAGGGGGTGGTGGCTGAGGTTTCCTGTCCACGCATCCTCAATGCATGGATCGGTTGGTTCTGTGCAGATCTTGGTTCCTTGCCAGAAAGATATTTTGAGATTTAAGAGGAAAATAAAAATAGCCTCCGTGAGCCGGGACAGCTCTACTTCTTGCCAGAATGACAACTTGAGAAAATAGCAGGGAATAAATAAAGCTCCCTTAGACCTGGAGCTGATGGGCCAAGGGTCAATACTGGGTGACAGACAACACAGAGGGTGGGGAGAACCAGGGATCTGGAAGGGGCTGGGGCCAGGCATCCTTTTGGCTTTGAATAGCAGCTCCCAGCGACCTGGGAATTGGGTGGACAGGGAACCTACTGACTCAGAAGGTGGAGTGTGCATATATATATATATATATATATATATATATATATATATACACAAGTGATGAATGAATGAATGAATGCCTGAATGAGAGGGAGTTGCTTGTGTGATGGGGTGGCTGGGAGATGGCCACAGCGGCCCAGTGGAGAGTTTGGGTGTCCGAGCTATCGATGCAGAGCAGGGCAGGGCAGATGGGAACGCTGTGTGTCACTGTGACCTCTCCTCATCTCTGTGTCCTGCGGCTGAATGCCATGGTTGTGAGTGACAAGCCCAGGCCAGGCCTGGCATCTGATGGGTGCCAAGCCAGTTCTCTCTCTTAGCAGCTCGGCATTCTGGCTCAGTCATAAGATTCAGTCTGTGACCTGGTAGGATGGAGAGCTGATTCTCTGGGCTTTGCAGGACAGGATGCAAGAGGCATACAGTGCTGGGGGTGCTTCACCATGTTCACTCTGTTCACGACGTTTACAGTCGGCATCTGCCACTATGCTCAGCATCGAGCCGCCTTTCAATCTGCACATGGAGTATAGCAGTATCTGTGTGCACTGGTGACAGGATCGTGATAAAGCTAATGATTACTAAACTGCAATCATAAACAGTCGTCTTAAGAGGACTCAAGAGAGGACCAAAGTGGGAAGCTAATATTTTAGAATCAGGCTACTACTCAGGGAAATTTCAGATTGGTTCTCACATTTCCGGTTTTCAGGAGCACTATTTAGAATAAAGAAATGCAGGGAGAAGACATTACAGGTTGTGGCTTCCAAATTTTCTAGACAGACATTCCTTGAGCTGAGGGTGCAGGCCAGAGATTGCCCTGGCCTGTGCCCCGGCACCAGCCCCACTGATTCATCTGCAGCTTGGCTCTCAGCACCAATGCATTTCAGACTCAGCTTGGCACGGGTTCAATCTCCAACCCCAGCCCTCCTGACAGGATTCAATGTTGCAGCTGGAGGAACTCAACACGACACACGATGCATGTTAGTGTTCTTCAGCTGTTCAAATAGCACCTGAGACCCTTGATGGGTAGAGATGTCTGATGCAAAATGAGGCGCTCTGCCCCAGTACAGACATCAGCATCTTAAAAGTTAGATGATAGAGTGAAATCAAGCGTCTCCCTTCCACTTCTTTGGAGCTTCAGCTAACCTACTAACTTTTGGACATAATGTACAGGGGTGGAATTCAACCATTGCTGTTTGATGTCTTGGTATCCTCAGCAAAACTTCCGGGTTCGTGCTGCAGCAAGGGTACCATTAAGTCGTGACTCTGGGTGTCAGGGATCAGGGAAGGTGAGATTTACTGACTGCAGGCACAGCTCCCAACTCAACATGACGCAGGATAAGGGGGAGATCAAATTTCAAAGTCATTCTGGCCACTTCTGTGTGGCAGACTCCAGGGTCGGGCCACCAAGCAATGCTGATGGATCACAACTGTACTTGATAAAGACACAGTGTTTGTAGTAACCAATGCTTCGCTGGATAGAAGGAAGCCAAAGCCTACCCAGAGCATGTGGTCTGCATTTGTCTTTGCAGCTGAGGAATGCGGCCTCAACCATTAGCACACCACACAATTTAAAGAGTTCTGCTTGCAGAGGTCAATTTCAGTGAAATGGATTTGGTTAAGCAGAGCACCAAATAGGACCCAAAATAAAACCAATGCCTCAGACGACCCAGTCAGAAATGCACTGGGGTGCATCACCTTTGGGGAGAGTGTGTGCCCTCTGCTCCTTTCCTCAAACTGCTTATAGTGGACACCCCAAAATGGGAACTCAGAAAGCAATTGTAAATGATGCTACAGTTAGATGTGCAATGAACCACAGCTGCTTCCTCTGCACCCAGTGTGAGGCGTTGATCTAGACACGTGGGTAGATAAAGAAAGCTGTTGTCGGGTACCTGTATACACCCAAGAATGGAAACACACGGACCTATGAGCCAAAGACAGTTTCACCTATGCAATGGCAGCATGCACATGCCTCTGTATTCTGTGTTACCTTTCCAAACTAAACGTCCTAAGGTGTTTCGGCAAAGGCTGTCCCTTACTAAAGCAGCACACTTCTGCCTCCACCCAGACAGGAAAGTTTTACTGAGCTACTATTGTGCCAGATACTGGCCAGGGACTGCACAATTTGCTGGTTATTTCTCATTTCACATTCCTTTTATGCTTCATCACTACACAATATACACCTTCTAAGGTAACCTCAGCAGGAGTTAATTTCATTATTTTTTCATGCACAGTTTTCTAAGATATTTCAATCTAACCGAAAAATGAAGCATTTCCACTTGCCCCACCATGTCCAATTTTGAGACCTGGTAGAGCGGGCATTCAAGCCACTGAGACAGAAATGGGCATAGAAAGAGAAAACATGCAGTGTAGGGGCAGGGGACAGGTAGACAGGCAGGGAAGTAACAGAATAAAGGCCTCAGTAAGGTCTCTGGCTGATCCTGATTAGAAAGAGTTAAAGTTTCACTAGAGGAAGCGCATAGCGAGATGAGGAAGAAGCTGATAAGCTAGGCCAGTGCTGCCTTAATTTAAATTCAGTGGTCAGGCTCAATGCTGATCTGATGAGGAAATTTGATTGGGTCTTGTCCAATTTGGTTTGGACCAGAATCATGGAAAGCATTAAATTCTTGAGCCGAGGTACAGTTGTACTTGTAATAACCGACCCAGTGGAGGTGCCAAAGAAATGGTTGTCATGATGCTTTGTTTAGCTAATAAGGAAGAGAAAAATGTTGGTACATGATCCGCGCCAATGCAGTTCTTCCCAAATATTTTCTCTGCACAGTTGGTTGAGTCTCAGGATGTCGAACTGCAGACACAGAGGGCTGAGAGTCTACTTGAAAAGGATTTTCCCTGCTTACCATGGTATCATGCTGCCAAGTGCATTTTTCTGGGAAACAAAACTAAACACTAGAAAATGTAAACAAAAATCTTTCCCATCCTATGAAGCTGTATGGGAAATTTATGTACACATTCTGAGAGACTTTTTGCAACAGAGAGACAGCAAGGAAGGCAATACCCTGGGGAAGCGGGGGTGGGGGAGGCCCAGGTGGATGCCCTGGCCACCCACCAGCTGGGAGCCTGCAGACCCTGCAGGGGCCCTTTGCTAGGGGGGACAGAGATGGGACGCAAGGCTTGGTCAAGTGATAGAGAGATGGGGATAGGGCCAGCAATGCACAGGGAGTGGCAGGGGTGGGGCACACACCTGCATCAAGGCTTCCTGCACATCCTGGTCTAAGGGGCACCGGGCAACAACTAAAATGATGCTCCACACAGCCTAGCCGAGGCACATGGCTGGTCAGCACTGGAAGACAGAGGCAGTGCCATGAGGGGTGCTGGGCTCAGGTGCACACAGAGCCCCCAGCCTCAAGGAATGCCCGAGCTCAGAGGCAGGAAGCACAGGTGCTTAGTGAGGACCACAATGGCTCGGGTGACATGGAGCAGAGGGAAGAAGAAAACAGAGGGAAGCGCACAGGGTAAAACAAAGCCTTAGAGGGTGCTTGGAGCTCAACAGCGAAGACATCTATTCTAAAATAACGCATTATATGGGTTCTAAGGAGATAGCACAATCGAATAAGTGCTTGTCTGGCAAGTGCAAGGTCCTGAGTTTGATCCCTGGTACCACCAAAATCAATCAATCAATCAATCAATCAATCAATCAATCAAACATTATAGATATATTCAAGACAAAACAGTAGAAAGTAGACAATGTTGAACAAGGGAAAATTTCAAAAGAGAAATATAGAAAATGTAGTTCTGCAACTGGAAATTAATAACCTTTATTTCACTGAACTACCTAAAATGTTATCCAAAATGGTAGGAGGAAGCTAACAATTATGATCAGCTGCGCTATAGAAAATAGTTGCCCAGAAAAACTGAGCTATGTTGCTCATGTAGAAGAAAAATCTTACAGTTCCAGCAAATATATCTTCAAAAGCTGGGTAAATTAGTTTCATTTTCTAATTTAAAAAAGAACAACTTGAGGGCTGATGAGATAGCTCAGCAGACTAAAATGTTTGCTTAGGCAAGCGTAGGCAAAGCACAGGGACCACAGCTCAATCCTGGCACCACATGCTACAGCAGCTTCCATTAAAAAAAATACCACAAAACAAACAAAAAATAAAAACTTGGAATAACTTGGGGCTGTTAGGTAAGTGTGACAAGAAATGCTGGAGGAAGTTATTCAGGTCCTAGGTAAAAGATATCAATTTGCAACTGAAATCTTTAGGAAGGCATAAATGTTAAACGGTAAATGTGTGGGGTTAGGATAAAAGATGGCCTTGCTCTTAAAGGCAAAAATTGAAAACATAAATTTTTTCATCATGTGGCTTTTAACACATATGGAAATAAGACAGATAATGACAGTGGCACGAGGTACAGAAGAGTGACACTCAAGAAACGTAGCATGACCAAAAGTATTTTATAATAAGAGTCAGGAAGTCATGCTCATATCAAATATGTGCGCACCTATATTTGGAGTTTCAGGAACACAAAACAGGAATCATGGGAACCAACAGCCAAGACAGGAAGGCATAGAAGATTCTCATCCGCATCTCTGTGGAAGTCATAAGACAGGCGGGGAGTGCTACCGAGGACACGAGGATGTAAGAAATACGACAACTGAAAACAGACGTTTCTGGAATGCTCTTAGCATTGTCCAGTTCACATCCGTGTGTCCACGTGACACATGTGACTCTGTGGAAATAAGCTACATCTTTGTTGACCTACTGGTGACAGGAGTGCATAGGCCTGTCAGAATTTAAGTTTCAACCATAAGATGAATATTTCGCAGCCTGAAAACATTGCTTCAGTAATAAATGCTATGTTGCAATTGACTTGTTGCCCACCTTTTCTGTAGATGAGGGTACCATGAATGATACGGCCTGTGGACACTGAGTAAAATAACTTGGAGACCAGAACGGCAACCTGGGGCACCCCATCTCTGAAAACACACACCCATTTTAGACCTCTTTACCTTAACAAACACAAGTGTAACCCTTAAAAGCAACTTCTCAGGGAATATGTATCTTCTGCTCACTAGAAGAACAGCATCAGGAAAATGCACAGATGCCGGCCGATCTCAGGTCCTTGTTTCATGGCAGATCACCCGGCCAAAGGGCGAAAGCTGCGGCTGGCACGGGGCCCAGTCTGATCTGCAGGTCAGGCCCACTGGAGTTTAGAAGAAAGAAGGTGAGCTGGCTGGGGCTACTCTGGGAGCATTTCCAGCAAGTTTGGCAATATTCGGGGTTTGCTGGAGGACTGTGTATGATTTTTGCCTATTTCTGTTTGATTTCTATAAAGTACAATAAAAGAAACCTCAGACATAGTTCCTTTCATTTGATTTATGAGTAGCTTTCCTTGTGGTTCAATAGAGCAAGGTTAAATCTCCCATTTCCCTGTCCAGCAAAAGCAGATGTCTCTTTTCACATGGAAAATCACCCGCAGGGGGCCGTAGGAGATTGTCCCTGGGGTTGAGGCAGTGGATACCACCTTCTAGGAGAGACTATGCTATAAATACTTTATGGGGGAATTTAATAGTCTGAAGGCTCAGGTTGGCTGCTGCTTTCTAATACAGTAAATTAGGCTTACATTTTTAATACTATTTGAAAAACATGCAGAGCATTAATGTGCAAACTTACGCCAACTGAAAGTTATTGTTGGGCTCCCATGTGATAAATCAGGAAGCAAAGTTGGATCCACCAGACCAAGTTAGTTCACAGAAGAAAACTGATACCCACAGCAGTATCCACCACCATCTGCTCTGCCAGAAAAACATGTGTTTCCTGTTCCACAGGACTGGCCCTAACATGCGGGATTTGACATTTGGTAGGCGCCCAATAATTGTAGAATACATCAATGTCAGTTGCACAAAATAAAATGATCTTATGGATGCTGTTGCCCCGAGCATTTGCCAATAATCACTTGCCTTTTTAAAGTCCAGCATGCAGAGCTTGGCTTTCTCTCCGAACTGCCACTTGCACTGTGTGTTAGCGTCGTACAGCTCTCCCGGCAGCTGCTCAGGGTACTTGTATTCCTTCACAGGCTTTGGCTGGTCAGCAAGGCATATGGCTTGGGCAGTGCTAAAACAGAGAAGATGCAGCTACTAGTGATAGATGGCCAAAGTGTTCCCAAAAATGCCGATCAGTTCTTTATACCTCTCTTTGTAGTGAAATTGGACGCTATGTCTTATATGCAAAGAAGGCTTTTCCCATGAAGTCTAATTTAAATCTTCAGCTTAATTATATTTAAACACAGAAACATTATTTTTTTCTGAAATTGTTTATGATGTATTTTACTTTTTACAAGAAGACAATCTATTCTTCATATATTATTATTATTATTATTATTATTATTATTATTATTATTATTGTCTTTTTGAGACAAGGTCTCGCTATGCAGTTCAGGCTGGCCTTAAACTCACTTTGGTAGCTCAGGCTGGTCTTAAACTCGCACCGATCCTCCTGCCTCAGCTGCCCAAGTGCTGAGATTACAGGCGTGCGCCACCATGCCCGGCCTTCATATAGTATTATGAGGAAAAGTGAAATTGAATAATTTCAAGCAGATACTCACTGTGAAAAGTTTCTTTTCTTTTTTTTGTATTTTAGGGAAGGGTCTACAGCAGTGGTTCTCAACCTCTCTAATGCTGTGACCCCGCAATACAGTTCCCCATGTTGTGGTGACCCCAAACCAAAAAATAATTTTGGTGGCTGCTTCAAAACTGTAATTTTGCTACAGTTACAATTCGGAATGGCTTTAGGCGACCCCTGTGTTTTGGTCATTTGACACCCCCCCCCCCTGCCCGGGGTTGCGACCCATAGGCTGAGAACCGCTGCTCTACACGGTGTTCACGATCTCACTATTAGATCAAACTTGTAGTGATCCACCTGTTCACAGTCTTCCAAGACCTGGGATTACAGCGCACAGCACCATGCCCAGTCTCAATTGCTCTCTCAGCATGCCCTGGGGGCAGGACCAGCATGGCAGGCCCAGGGACCGAACCCCTGGCCCCTGAGCCTGCTTGCAGGTGCTTTAACCAGTGAGCTACTTGGCTGGCCCTAACAAGTTTGTATTATAGACTCCTTTTCATGTATTTCTAGCAAGAAATAATCTCAAGAAGGAGGTGGAAATTGTAGCAATCAAAATACAGACTATCTCCCACCTTCCTTCCCTCCTTCGCTCCTTCCTTTGCTTCCTTTTCTCTCCCTTTCTCTCTCTCCCTCCTTTCCTCCCTTTCCCCTTCCTCTCTTCTTCTTCTCTTGTTCTCTGAGCTCCTCCTCCTCCTCTCTTCCTTCCTCTTGTTCTATATTGTGGAGCATCACCATCATACTTCACCGCTTCCAGAAGATCTTTAAGGGTGCTAGGTTTCCATCAATTGTCGGTACTCTGCCTGATTTCTGACTGGATCCACAGTCCAGAACCCACTAAAGCATGCTAGTAGGTGGCTAACGACCAAATAATGATCCTCTTGTTTAGAGACAGAATGTTCCTTTCACTACCAGGCTACTTTTAGTATAAGCTATACATTTAGTGGAAAGCACATATTTTTGTTATTGTTGTTGGTAAATAGCTACTAAGCCTTGCCTATAAATTTCACCATTACCCCAAGCCTTTAAAATAAAAAGTCTATAATAATAATAAATTAAACAATGGTAGCTCATCCCTAAATCTCTTCTTTAATGGTTATACATCTTGAATGGACAGTCTCTGGCTTCATTTTCCAAAACTGTTCCCAGATTTCACTGCCTTGGAGCTTGGAAGACTGGGCATTAAAAATAGCAAATGGCCAAGATGGATTCTCTGTAAATTCTGCCAGGCATTTAAGGAAACAAGCACACTGGTTCTCTACAAAATCTTCCAGAAGATATAGTTAGAGTCCATGCATGCTAAAATAGCCTAAGGTATCAGCATTAAACTAATAAGAAAAGCAGAAATAATTATAAGAAAATTGAATTTGGACATTTCTCATGAACATAAATAAAACCTTCAACAAGTGGTATTAGCAAAAATGAGTCATGTGCTACAACCAAATGGGGTCACTTCTAGGAATACAAGGCTAGTTCAACCCTAAAATGTCAGGTAAGCATGTAGCTAAAGATGAAAAGCTACATGGTCATGTCAAACGGTACAGATTACACCAACAAAATCTTATATTTATTCATAGCAAACTATGAGTAAAAGGGAACTTCTTCATCTTGGTAAAGAATATCTATAGCTAAATTCGTGATTAATGATGGAAAAGGTGAAATTTTTCCTGTAAAGCCAGAAGCAAAGACAGACTCTCGCTTCTGCTAATTCAACACAAAGCAGATTTTCCAGCTAGTGGAATGAGACAAGAAAAGTTACTCTGACTTAGAAGGATGAACTAAATCTCTTTGTTCATAAATGACATGTTTATCTATGGAGATCATTTAAAATAAGGTGAAGAAGACTCCTGGAACTAATAAACAATTATAGTGAGAAGGAGGTGAAAGAATTAATATGCAATAATTAATAGCTTTTCAATATATGAACAATGAAGAAGTGGAATTTATTTGGAGTGTAAAAACACAATACTACTTACTTTAGCACAGCCAAAATAAACACATAGATACAAACATAGGCAAGCATTTACTTGATGCTTTATCAGAAACCCCACAAAACTCTCATTAAAAATAAATCAAAGAATTAAGTAGATGAGAGGTGACCATGTCCACGGAGAGCAAGCTCAGGACTATCAGTTCTTCCTCTTTGCTTTACAGATTCAATACAGCACAAGCCAAAAATCTAAGCAAGTTATTCTGTAGCTATACAAACTGAATCTAAAATATACACGCAAGGCAAAAGATCCAAAATGATCCATACAAAGTTGAAAGAGAAAAATAGCGTTTGACGATTGGTACTACTCAATTTGAAGACTTGCTATAGATTTATCATAACCAAGAGAATGGAGTATTGGTCATAGAAGAGGAACAGCGGCCGCAGAGATAGCTTAGAGGTCTAAACATCTGTCTAGGCAAGTGCAAAGACTTGGGTTCAATCTTTGGTACCACATGAGGTGCCAGCCCTGCCTCAGGCACATTGAGCCTGACACCAAGATTCTGCCTGTTGACACCTGACTGTAATCTCAGTGCCAGTGAGGCTGAAAACAGGAGGATCATTACAAGTCTGAGCTGCCTAGTGAGACCTTGTACCAAATACGGGGGGGGGGGAGAGAAGAGAAGGGCAGAGGCAGAGACAGAGACAGAGACAGACACAGAGACAGAGACAGAGACAAACAGAAACAGAAACAGAGAAAGAGCGAAGAGACTTAGATCAAGGTAAGAGATTGGAGGGTACAATATTGGACCCACAAATACAATCTACTGCTGCATGACAGGGGAGCAGATATTATGAAAAGAAGAAGAAAGGACAGGCTTTTCAACAAATAATGCTGGATCACTAGACAGGGCTGTGTTAAAAAAGAATCTTGACACAATTCCAGGTACATTAAGTGATTCGTGTTAGTTGATTTCAAGATTAATGGTAAAGCTATGGCCAATTTTGGCAAAAGGATAGATATACAAGCCAACAATGTAGAAGAGAGACTACAGAAATATACAAGCTCTACATGATCATGAATTCTTGACAAAGTTACAAATTTAATTCAAGCAAAATCTGGGCTTTTTATTAAAGAGAACTGAAAATATTGGGCTACTTTAAAATAAGACATATGCGATAAGAGGATGTTACACAAAATTTATCAATAACAGCTAACATTCCAAAGGAAAACAGACAACCCAATCCAAAAAATGTGAGCAGATACTTTCTCAAAATGTGTGCAAATGACAATTATGCACGGAAATAGTTGTTTACATTTGGTAATTATAACAAGAAGCTTGTGGGAGATAGAATAAGTGAAAGAATGCATTTGTAACTTTGAAATAAATGAGAATTTTCCCCCAGCAGTATTTAAAGAAGCATCAACTGTAAAGGAAAAATAGGGATAAGTCAGATTTCATCAACATGTCTGTTTATCAAAACATGCCATTAAAAGTGGAAAGAGTGACCACTGAGAAAATATTCACATGATATGTATTCTAACAAGAGCGTGCAGACGGGCTCATAAAGTGCTCCATGAAGAGATAAGAGAAGCAGAACTGTCAGCAAGACATAAAGAGGTGGACAGACACTTTACTAAGGATGCTACTCCCATGGGCACTAAACACACGAAAAGGTAGCTTACCAGTCACCACCTGCATGCGGCATTATGCACCCACTGCAATGGCTACCTTGAGAAACACCAGCAAGACCAGGTGTTGGCAGAGGTTTCAGGTCACATGAGTGTTCTCAAGTGCCTGTGACTGGGTAGCTTTTTACAGCTATTCAGCAGCTACTACTGAAGCCACACAGTCACACTGAGGACTGTGAGCTTGCACCCCTGAATTCTCAGGGACAGAGGTGTAGACTGCTAGGATCCTCCTCACTCGACCTTCTCCCCAACAGCAGATACTCTAGCCTCTATCTCTCCAGCCAGGAGCACAGACAAACCACTCTCTGTATGAACAATTGCTATACTTCAATGTGGTCTTGAGGAGGAATCTCCTCAAGACTTTACTGGCAAGTTAAAAACGCATAGTTCCCATCACAGAAAGTTAAAAATCTGGCTAAACTGAAGATGGAGTGCCATGTTGGGAGCATGGTAAGCATGGCAGAGGAGGGAGACAACAGCCAGGTGCTCACCAGGCTCTGTCCTGACTTGGGATAAGTCATGCTACTGCATTCTTGGGAGAGAAAGCCTTACACTCTCTGCTTTTCTTTGTCTTGTATCATATCAAGAATAATGCTAAGAAAAGCCATAAGGCAAATGATGTGGTTTGTATCTAGTTGTCCCCCAAAAGCCTCATGTAAATCATGGGGCTGTCAAGCGCTGGCTCCAGGGGCGGGGCTGTCAAGCGAGCCATTTGAGGGGTGGGGCTTGAGGGGGCGTGGCAAAGAGGGGCGTTAATCGTTAAACGGACAGCATGTGCTGTCAGAGTGCCCCTCCACCAGGAAGCGGTTTTCCACGGAGGCATGGAGCAGATCATCCTGGACAAAACCACACCGCAGCCTCTCCTCCAGTTTCTATAAAGTCGGGGCAGCATCTTGAAACCTCCAGGAACTGTGAACTAAATAAACCTTTCGTCCCCTAAGCTTGTGTGTTGGGTATTTGTCCCAGTAATAACAGAATCGTAACTAAAACAGCAAGTAATGCTAGCTATAACACTTCAAAATCCTTTTCCATTCTAAGTAATGAATAGAACCACACAATGTCAGGGTTAAAAACATCTTCTAGTTGTACCTTTTTCATTTTCCAAGTAGGGAAATGGGGGCCCCTGGGAAGGGTTTATGTATGGAATCCAATGCCTTCCCAGAGGTGAGCGCTGTGACCTTGATAAGCACCCCAGTCCTCTGCCTTCTGTTTTCTCCCTGCTACCATCCTTTCTCATAATCAGAAGGGATACAGGATGTGCAGGGCACATGCCTCCCTTAAGACTTCAGTGCTCTGTGATAGTCTCCTTTCTGGAGCAATAAATCACGGAGATTCATGTGGTCAAAGGGAGAAATATTTACGGATCTGTATGACAACAGTGCAATTTCTGAGAAGCAAATTGAAGATGAGTCCATGTTGTCATGCAGTGTAAAACAGTGAGCTAACATTTCCCTCAATCATAGATCTCCCAAGTGCAGACATGAGGAGCTGTGATGAGGGCTGCGTTTACTAAGAGGAAATGACACTCAGCTTTGTTGCCTGGGCTGACAAGTCTCCAAATCCACATCTGTCCTCGATGGTGCTACCACAGATGGAGAAAAGTTGTGGTGACAACTTCAGGCCATTGGAGTTCCTTCATATACATCATAGTTTTCCATTTACGGAAGACTGCACTACTAATTAAGGAGAGCAGATTCATCCTTTATAGCTAGCAGTTTATCCTTACTCATGGTTGGAATCCTATGCAGATGGCCACTTAATTGGTGGAGGATGTAACAGTGTTTTGATTGCTTGGAAATCAGGAAGCTGAAAACATGTCAAACAAGGCAGTTTCAGATGTACTAAGCCAGTGAGAGACCAAGGTTGAACTCACTGCAGTAGAGCCAGTTTGCACCCGATTTTCAAGCAAAATAAACCTTAGCAGGAAGTTTGAGGAGAGGTCTTGAATTTTAATTTTGGAAGCAGATAGATTTGCAAGGATCCCAGATGAACCATATTCTTAGGGGTCAGCAAAGACAGTGTGTTCTCAGCTGTGCCATCAGTGGGCTGCTGCCCCATCTTCCCTGTGACAGGACCTGGGGTGGAGAGAGTCACCATTGCCAGTCCTCTGAGCTTTTCCTGAAGCTCATAGCAGATGACATTTCTCTATCCCTATCTAAGCCTCCATTATTCCTGTTCTGTCTCAGTCGCTGATGGTTGCAGGAGCCAATTGGCTTTTGCATTACAGAGAGGCACACATGGGAGGAGTCTGGTCTGCCCAGCACCCATCTTCCCTGCCTGCCCTGATTGAAGGTTTGAACCAGCATCTAAGCTGGTCAGTGGGATGTGGAGCACAGCCTACCTAACTAGCAGACCTACAGATAGTTCTCAAAGTTTGTTCTTGGAAATTAGATTAAAATCTACCAATTATTTTTTCAAAAGCCAAGCTCTGTCTCCCCAGTATTCCAT
This sequence comes from Myocastor coypus, assembly GCA_004027025.1. Classification (NCBI taxonomy): domain Eukaryota; kingdom Metazoa; phylum Chordata; class Mammalia; order Rodentia; family Myocastoridae; genus Myocastor; species Myocastor coypus. The sequence goes on along the minus strand of PVJA010003444.1, from coordinate 67,300 downwards.
ATACAAATGAAAGAGTGATATAGAAAAACTTTCTAAAACACCTTTCTTCAAATTAAAAGATTTAGAGCCAAGAGTAAAGATTTACATGACTTCTCATTAAATGATGACAAATGCATTTTGACCAAAAAGCAGAGGCTAGTCCTGCTTGATCATTGGGTACACAGAAACATACAAGCTAGGCTTTCCTTTCTTTTGAATTGCCTAAATATATCTTGGTCTAAAAGTGAAAATTTTAAACAAAATTTAATGTAAATAATAAATAGTTTATTCAGTGTTTCAAGCACTTTTATTAAGTCTACAGGTTAGCCTTAAGGTATAGTGACCTCCTTGGTCACACGGACATCTGAAGACACCTGCAGAGAGGACAGCCATGCAAAGCATACCCTGAGCCCCGCACCCAAGAAGGGACCAGCAGTCAGTGACCACGAGAGGTGTGGAGAGAGCACAAAGCCGGCTGAGAGAGCGCCTACCTTAAAAACTTGTGCAGATACTGGCGGCTGCAGGGTGACCAGGAGAAGAGCCCATTGCGTCCTGCCAATGTAGGGGACATGATGTTGCCCTCTGACTTCTTGCACATGTTCCCTTCTCCATCATGGACCATGCCAAAGCTGCAGGGGAAGAGAGAGAGAGATGGCCACTTGAGAGCAGAGCAGCACTGCCAGCATCCCGAGTACAGGCCCTGAGGACTCTGCAGCCTGTTATGCACGTGGGCAATCTGTTGAGGATGGGTGGTCATGCGCTCTAAGGCCTTTATGCGGCATGGGCCAGGCCTCAGAATGTCTACAGGAGCACACAGGTGCTGGTCCACGGGGGTGGGGAGGACAGTTGTTTTGTAATTTTGATGAAGCTGGCGTGCTCTGTGCTCTTCTTCCCTGTGTTCCTCTACTCCTAAAAGCTCCCATGGCTTACTGATATGTTAGAGCTACAAAAAGCAGACTCTCAGCTAGGAATTGATGACTCAGAGCAGAGATCCTGATGTGAGCCTATCTGAGCCTACAGACTACCACCCGACTGCATGCTGTGCTGGAGCCAGCCTGCTGGCCCACCCAGCGGCTTCTGGCTGCTCCTCCTCCAGCAAGGTCTGCAGCACTGTAGACTGGAATAGCTGTGCACCGGGCAACTGCTCAGCTAGAGATCCCCCATCCCTCTTGAGGGAACCAATGGGTAGGTACGGCTGGGTTCATCTCTGGGTGTTGTCTGAAGCTGCACCTGTTCTGTAGTGCAAACCATCCTAATTTAGGGATCCAAATCCTGCTTAGAATAAAGACATCCTGGCTGGAGAGATAACTCAGTGCACTAAGCACCTGCTTAGGCAAGCACAGGGACTGGGGTTCGATCCCCGGCACCATATGCTACTCTGGCCCTGCCCCTGGGCATGCTGAGCTGGCCAAAAAGACCAGACATGGTAATATATGCCTGTAATCCTAGCACTGGGGAGGCTGAGGTGGGAGGATCACTGCAAGTTGCAGCTGCGTAGTGAGATCTTATACAAAATACATAAAAAAAGGACATCTCAAACTGTAGCAGCTTAGGTGCCTTTAAAATGGGCTGTTCAAGATGTCCACACCCACAGTGCTAATCACATCCTCTTCCCGAAACTCATGCCATGTGCAACCCAGCACCTGCAAAAGCACAGTGACCTGCCTGCCACCCACTTCCACCAAGGCCTCCGTGGCCACTTAACTTCCTAAAGCTCTTTCTGCAGCAGATCCCCACTCCCATCTGCAGCTCTCCTGGAGAAGAAAGCACACTGCCATGGAGGAAAAGCTCCGGGGCATAGGAGCTCCCTTTCTTTGGCCCTGGGATCTCCACTAAAATCAGCGGGTCCCTCAAGACCAATGCCACTGATGTTTGGTACCCAGGAACTGCTGGAAAGCGATTCCAGGAGGAGGGAGCCAGAGAGAAAAGGGAAAAGTGAGAGGGAAGAGCAAGGTGGTTCTTCGATCTGAGGCTTTCTGCTGCCGAGGGTCCAGAGGGAGCAGGAGGGCCAGAAGGATCCCCTCAGGGGCCATGGCGCCGTCAGGGTAAAAGGATGAGCACTTACTGCTGGCATGGAAGACACATTTGCGCACCTAACTGCTTTACTTAGAACTGCGTGGCAGGCATGAGTAATGATGAAGACACAGAAGCTCTCCCCGTTCACAGACAGGCTGCTGACCAAGTGACTCCTTCTAACTTAAACCTCACTTCACCCCTACAAGGTGGGAACAATGCCATAATCACAAGACTGAGGGCTGCAGAGATACAAACCCGGAGCCTGGATGCTGGGTGGGCAGGACCAGGCCAGTCCGCTGCGATGGTAGGACCCGAGCAGCGAGGGAGGGTGTCTCCAAGGAGATCTGGCAGGCAAATATGGTCTAGTTTCTGCAAAATTCCTGGTGAGTAGCAAGGGAGATGTGCATGTGGTCATGGGAGCCTCCACCCATGCGCTATTAAAGGCCATTCATCAATGCCGAGGTGGTCACATGGTACAGGAAATGTGTCATGGCTGTGTACAGGGTTTGGGGGGAACTGCCAGATGACAGGTGGGTGCTCTACAGTGGAAACAGAATCCCAAACCACCCAGGCCCGGCTGGCCCTTGGCTTAGGCATGCAGGCCATGCGCGCTGATCCAGCAGTTGGCCTTGATCAAGTTAGCAGCACTTCCGCCTACATGTCCAAGGAAATTCAGATAGTAATGCACCGGGTTCGGGCACACCTGGTCCCATGTTTTCACCTAAGGTATTTCCTGTGATTCTTTCGAGCATCAGGTCTCAAACCCTGCTATGCATTAGCCGCTCTGAGACATGCCATGAACAGCGTGGCTAGCTACAGCCTGCCCTGGTAGATTTCTGATTACAGTAGCAGGTTGAGGGTTAGTTTTATGTGTCTAGATGTCCCTCTAAGACCTCATGCAGTCATCTGTGGGGGCTTTCATATAGAGGTGGCTCAAGCTAGAGTGTGTGGCCAATTTTGTGGTGCAATGCTAGGACTAAGGGGGCTAGGATTCAGGGTAGGTGATTACTGGGTCAGTCCACGGATCGGCTGGGGACTGTCCTAATCCCGGAAGCCTAAGCACAACATAAAATCAGCAGAGAGCTGTTGTGCAGATCTCTTGTTCGTTTTCTTTCCCTGTGCCCACTCCTCCTGCCCTGGAGACAGCCTACTTCAGACGGAAACCTCAGCTACATTAACCTTTTCTCCCTTCACTTTAGGCATCAGGTATTTTGTCTCAGCAATGAGAAAAACAAACCCCTCTGCCAGGGGCCTCAGCACCGTGGCATCTGCTCCCATTTGTCGGCTGAATGAAGGGCAATCTTGCCATCTGTAGTACTAGCGGGAGCACCTTATGTAAACTCATTCATACTGAATCTGACAGTTGTATTTATCGTCAGATGCTTTCAAGTCCTCCACAGTGGTTTTTGAAAGGGTCCAAACACTCTGTATTTACTCATTACTGATAAAATCCCCACGATGACGGTGATGTTATGGTTTCTATCTAGATGCCCCTCAAGAGCCCCACACTCTCATCTGTGGGCCTGGCAAGGTGACTGGGCCAGAGGGGCTTATGGTGGACTTGCTGCTAGGAGGTGGGGTCTGTCAGAAGAGGTGTGTCTCTAGGGGTGAGGCCTGGAAGTGTTTGTCTGTCTCTCTCCCAGCCTGGCCTCTCTCTCGCTAATGCTTTCTACTTCTTGGTCAGCATGCCATGAGTGTCTTCTTCCCAAGAACAGCTCTCTTCAGCCGAGATGATGTCCCTTGGAGCCAGCCACTCACGTACGGCCTGAATTGTCTGCACACTTTGAGCCAAAGTAACCTCCTCCTTTAAATGGACAGTGTCAGGTGCTGTGTGCCATTGACCAGGAAAGTGACTGTCTTAGTTACTTTTCTCTCATTCCTGGGACAAATACCCGACATCCAAAATGCAGGAAGGAAAGGTTTATTTAGCTCACAGGTACTGGAGGCTTCAGTCCATACTTGACTGGATCCAAGGCAGAGAGGCACATGGCAGAGAGCAGCAATTCATGGCGGTGGAACAGCAACAAAATGGTGACAAAGACAACCAACTAATGGAGCAGAGAGCAAAAGCATGAGTCTGTCTCTCTGTCTCTCTTTATATTACATCAGGCTCTCTGCCTTAGCCTATCCACCTCAGGCCACACCTATAATTCCCAGCAGTGCTCAGACTCACAATCTCATCAGCACTAAAACACATAATCCCAGTGACTCATGAGTCAAGTCTTAATCTATAGAAGTCCCCGTGCATGAGGCTTTGAGGGGACAACTAGACATAAACTATAACATTGACTCAATCATGTGGCTACAGAGGTTGAATCAATGATTTCAGCCTATTCAGACAGCATGGCCAGAGAAATGTGACACCCTGTCAGGGCCAGTGGCATCAGGATGGTGACTGAGGACTGGGATGCCCACAGCACTGGCTGGGACCTCAGCTCATCCCCCAGGGAGATGGAAGGCTGAGATGCAAGCAGCAGCTACAGGAAATCAAGAGATCAATGGGGCTATGGCTGGAAGCATAAGGCTGGGGAGATGCAGGACCCGGATAGGAGCTGCTTGACAGTGGGCCGATCCTCTACCCCTAAGCTTCACTTTCCTCCTATGTGAGATGAAACCATGAAGCTTTTCCCACACACTGTCCAGAGGACATGACACCATGTGCTTCACAAGGAGACATGCAGAGTTTCCACTGCTGACCCCGCCGTTCATCTTAGAGGCTCTGTCCAGCTCCCTCCTGACCCAGTGCCTTCCTGACCCAGTAGAAGGGATCCATGCCGGGGAGCAAGCAGTCACACATAGTGAGGCGCATATCATCCTCATATACTGGCCTGGCATCTGGCAACACTGGAAAGTACAGCTAAGCTGAGGACAGTGATGGCTTAAGCCCTGGGCATGCCTGCTTGGATCCTTTCCAGAAGCCTCACCTGCCTTCCCTGAGGAGGGCGGGTTCCTGTGTTGCTCAACACAGTCCTCACTCCCTGGTCTCTTCCCTGGAATGGCCAGTTTGTCCTCCCTTGGCTTTTGGGAAGGTGCAGATCCTTAGTCTTCAAAAGACTGCTACACAGTGCCGCACTGGGAAAATATAAACTGGGCCCAATGGATGTGGTGGGTCCACAGATGCAGAGCAAGGTAAGAAACAAAACGATGGATGCTGAGCCCTGCTGAGCACCTTGAATGTCTCCTGGTGGTCTGACATCAGAATGCAATGTTTTGCAGAAACGTGCGCGGGCCCAACAGTCCCTCTCCTGCAACAGGACGCACCTGAGGAACATGCTTTGCTCTGCTGGCTTTGTGGATAGAAAACACAGACAGGAGGCTTTACAAGCTTTACAGAAATGTGAAGGATAGGGCAGAGCAGCTTGTCACTGCGAAGAGTGGCAGTACCAAAGCACATCTGCAACCTGAGTCCCAGAGCGCTGCCTGGCACACAGCATGACTGCACTTAAAAGGGAACTGCCCCGTGAATTCAGGCCAGCTTCTCCACAGTGTGCAGTTCAGCTCCTGGCATTTCAGTGCCCGATCTTCACCACCTGCACTGAGCAGCCACGCCTCTGAGTCTGGTGACTAAATGCAAGCAGGCAGTTCCCGACGCCGCTGCCAGAAGAGTCATCTGGGCTCAGCTCCACGTGCTTGGGGAGCAGGCAGGCACCGATGGCAGGCCCAGCTTCTGGGTTCAGGCTCAGATCCAAACACTTATTCCTGGCGATGGCTTTGTAGGTCTAATTCCTCCTCAGGAACTGCAAAGCATTTTAAGATGCAGACACCAGAAACCAACCAGTCCATTGGGTAGACGTAGGCTGAAACTTTGCTTTGAGTCAGAGCTTAGAAGACATAATGGCCCAGAGGCACGGAGAAGCAGCCTTTCTCCAAACGGTGACCTCTGTGTTCCGAAATCGTGAAGGCAACTTCACCTTGGAAGCAGGCTATTTACAGACCTCTTATAGCAAAGTGCCAATGAGCACAAAGCTACTTTTCTGATTCTCCCATTGTAGAAATCAAGAGTCTCACTCTCTTTGGAGCTGACCTCTGGAGACAGAGGCACCCTGCCTCTGTCACGGTGCTTCACCGCCCACCAAAAGTAATCTCTTTTTAAAGCAATACTAAGTAAATGAACTCAGTACATGTGTGGCCCTCGATTCAAATAAAAAGTATGAAATTGTGCCCCTCAGTCTGGCATGCCTCTGTCTTTATCACCTGACAACTGGGCCAGCTCAGCCTCTGGGCCCACGCATGTTGCTGCCCTGCAGGCTCCTCACCCATTCTGCCAAATCGACCCACTAGCTAGATTCTCCTCACGGTTTCCCTTGGATGGGGAAAGCAACGTGAGAGACTGTCCTGGTCATTTCTACCGTGTGACTATGTGCGAATGGCTCTCCGAGCTGTACAAAGCTGCAAATCTCCACTGTAAAGAAACTACAGAGCAAAAGAAAACTTGATCATAGGAAGTCGGGACACAGAGCTTCTGCAAATGGAAGGGGACCAAGAGAAGAGCAAGGGAGAGGGGACACAGAAGCTGTTGGGATGTGCGGAGCCCACACTCCAACTCGCCATGCTAAATCGATCACGTACTGCATACGCGGTAGATTAGTAAAAATGTCACCACTATTGCCTTTGCTGTATTATTAATGTGGTTATTGCTGACACTCATATTAGAATTCAACACATGCTAAATACATGAATATATATTTCGTACTTTCTCAATGTGATCAAAAACTGTTTCACTGGTCACACAACTCCTCCGAGCTCCCTCTCGTTGGACGCACAAACCCTTCAACTTCCACATGTGCCAGAAGGATTCCAGGACTCCCTCAGATCCACACCACTGCTGAGGGGCTGGCCTTCCTCAGTCTGTGGCGCTCTTCCTCTACCCTCCGCTATCTTCTCGTGCTCAGCAGAAAACACCTTTTCTTTATTCGGAGGAAATTCTTTACTCCTCCAGGGAGAGAAGTATTAATCATTGACCCCTAGGAAAGACAAACGCCAACACTGACACAGGCTGACTCTGAGCTCAGAGGCCCGGCCTTTGATGGATTGAGCTGGAGTTGACCTGAGCCCACCAGCTGCAGTGGCCAGAGTGGCCCCACATGCCATCTTAGCCGCTCACGGAGTGCCGACGGGCTTGGCCCTGGCTGATTGAAATAGTTCTTGCCTTGATTGTTTAATTAAATTCAGGTATGCTTCAGAGGACAGCAAGAGCCTCATGTTGTTACAGTAATGAAAGTTTTTGAAGTTTTACCTCTAGTAGACTATTAAAACCATAATCACGATTTAACTGAAAGCCTTATAAGGTGTAGGGACAATTTTTCAAGCAATGAAATAGTCAATCATTACCTGTGATGACTAAGGGATAAGAAACGGGATGCAAAGTCTCATTTTCAGGTCATTGGTTCACACACAGCAGAAGCCGGGAGGGTCTCTGAGGTTCTGCCGACAGAAGCACGCACGTACGTGCACGCACCGCACGCATGCGCGGAACGGCCCTGTGTGACTCACGTCTATGGTCTCAGTCTACTTTTCCAACAGAATGAAGCATCAGCTTTGCAAAAACACAAAACACCATCACTGCCTTCATTTTTTCATTGCCCGAGGAATCAGGTTGGAAGTAAAAAACAAACAAACAACAACAACAACAAAAAAAAAAAAAAACCAGACAGGACAATTGACATTCAAATTTAGGTGTATGTAATTCTAAGAATTGCACCAACAGTCTGTACAGCAAGAAAGAACTTGTACCCTTTCTATATTCCCTGGCAGGAGATCTGCTGCTGCTTAGATGGCCATGGGGTCTTTAATTTTTAAAAATATACCTCCGTTTAAGTCAGCATGCACAATTATCAGCCTAAACGTTTTGCCTAAGACTAATGGGTTCCATTAATAACATCTAGGTCTTTTCAGCACCCACTCTTCCAAGCCCTGCCCATACCAAAACACAATATCCCTCCCTACACATTGTTAAACACCAACTCAACAGTCACAGCAGTTAGCGAGGAGAGTCGACCGTCCTCATTTCCTTGCAGACTATAGAAGGAGATGAAGTCACCGGACAGAGTTCGAACCACAGCACGGAGGAACAGAGACAGATACAGCCGACTTTAGCCTTAGGCACCACGAGAGTGGAAGATCCAAAAAGATCAGAGAGGAAAGCGTGAGCATGTGCCCTGCTCTGGTGCTGAGGCCGTAACTGCGATGGCTGCTGGAGGTCTGGGAATCCCTTCCACAGACTCGACTTAGTGCATGGGTGTTAAATATGGCGACCATCCAGTTAGGAAACGGGGCTCTGGGCTCCCCTCCTGGGGAGACGGACTCACTTGTGCCCAGACTCGTGGGCAATGGTGAAGGCCAGGCCGAGCCCCGTGTCTTCATTAATTGTGCAGCTGCGGTACTTGCTGCACATTCCGCTGATGGGTGCAAATCCTGTAAGCACAGAAATTAAACGGTTGTATTACAGTGTAACCTGAGAATGGCACCTTCATTTGTTGTCCTCATCTTCCTTGGGGGAAATAGGAATGAGGGAACCCTGGGGTAAGCATATGAAATGTGTGAAACAATGACAGGGTCCCAGGGGGTCTTTTTCTCAGGAAAACCATTCATGGTTCTATGTGGTATTCCTGGCACAGGCTATAATTGGGGCAAAATACAAGAAGGGATTTATTGCAGATGGAGGAAAAGTTCTGCCTCTTCTGATAACACAGATGTTCAACTGTGTTCTTAGACGCCTGAGGGAAAAAGCCCGTGGTGAATGGGTGTCTGGGGAAGTCTCCAAGACCAGCCCCATGTTCAGCAATTTGCATTTGTCACAATGAGCACTTTGTCCTGTTCACAGTGATGGCTTCATGTGACAAAAGGATATAGAGTAAATCCAGAAAAGGGAAGACGTGGGCCAGCCTGGGAAAAGGCCGGCCCCAGCTGCTGACCCTTCTCTCAGGGACCTGTGCCAGGGCCTGTGGACCCTCAGTGTCCAAAGCTATCATCAGAACTGCCCACAGGGCCAACCACTGTCTCCTGTACCCCAAAGTTTCAGGTTCCATGAGCAGGTGGTAGGCATAAATGTTATGGCTCAGGCAGACAGTTGAGGCACAGTGGCCCTCTCTTGTCACATAGGGAGATGATAACTTTCCACAAAATCTAATTCTATGAAGTTGTCAAGTAGGGATGAATAAGTGGCCAGGCCGCTATAACACTTCCTGAACTAGAGGGTTAACATGTTTAGAGCTGAACCTATCTGAAAGATTTGTAACAAAACAACCTCTTCCCTGAGAACTTAGGGAACAAAGGCAGGGCAGTAAAAATGTCCCAAGTAGGCCCAGTCATCCACACCCTGCTTTCCCACCAAGCGCTGGCTTCTCACACAATAGGTCCAATAGTCTGGGGCTTTATAACTGAGCTGCAGCTTCTGGAGTACACTTTTCCCACTGACCCCATCTAGGCAAGTGTCAGCGCTGTCCTGAAGAGGCATCCACCTCCATAAACATCTGAAATATCGCTGAAGAAAACTGAGGTGTCGCTTCTTGGCCTTTGGGCTAAGATCAAGTATAAATCTGAGGTGTTGCTAGAGGAGGGGGAATATGATACTTCTGTAGAATATTTACAAACATTTATAATGGTGGCTATTCCTGTAATGGAAAGAGACACCTGGATGTACTGTTCCCACTCTCACAAAGATAAAACAGATGGAAGCCAGTATGTTTTATATCAGAAGATACAGACACTCTTGGCTCTAGGAAGGACTTTTCCATGTTCCCTAATACACAGCCCCATCCCCCCCAATGCTGTGGATTGAACCCAGGACCTCTCACATGGTAGGAGTGAAAGCACTTATTCTTTTGCATTTAGCCCCGGAGTTGACACGATGAGTCTCTTCTCAACTGTTTTCTGTAGTAGCTACGACTAAGGGATATGGGGCAGGCACAAAAATACAGAACCTCCTCTGACCCCACCAGAAGGCCACCCCATATGCACCGCTCATGCTCCACTAGAGGGACCTACCTAGAGTGTCACAGGGCTCATTCTTCCAAGAACATATGTCGAGGCCAGTCAGTAAGATGGCGTGGTCATGGCGCGTTCCATCTTTCCCCATCAGGCCAGACTGCCACTGGCAGAAGCTGCTTAAGGTGTGGTCTGCATGGTGATTTATCACCAGCCCTGGCTGTGCAAGAGAAGGAGGACACCCATGAATATGGAGAGAAAGCACAAGCTGTAAGGCACAGTCACCACTACCAGGGCCAGCAAGTCAGATTTCAAGTACATCGCTGGTCCTGAATGACACACAAGCAAATGCATTAAAATCCTAAAGACAGTGTGGTGTTATCTGAAACCTGAGAAGGCCTGGGGCGATAGCTCTGCAGTCTAAGTGCCTGCCTGGCAAGCTCAAGGACCCGGGTTGGATCCCCAAACTGGTCACTGAAACCAGGCATGGTGATACATGCATGCCTGTAGTGTGGGCACTGGGGATGCTGAAACAAGAGGATCACTGCAAGTCCAGGGTGCATAGTGAGACCCTGTACCAAATTCGTAAATAAAAATAAAATCAGTGTAGATTTGGTGATACCATCTTTCTGTACAGAAGCCACTGGAATATGTCAGCATGTTTAGTAATGCAGGTACATAACTGGTTTATATATGTGAGCTCTTTTGCACCTAAACTTTTTGAAAATCATTTTGAAAAATGATCTAAGGCACATGGTCATCCATGCCTGGTCTTGCACATATGCACACTAACAGCATAGGAAGCCAGAGATCTGTGCCTTGCCTAATCAGGCTGGGTAAATGGTATTCCTGGTTCCTCCCTCCCCCCACTGCCTCTTTACTAAAGTGTTAAAAGCTATTTGATAAAGGCAACATGTTTATGAAAAGACGCAAAGTGACTGGCAAAAGCTTCATTTCTGGAAAACAAACTTCAGCTAGAAAATCGCTATCCAGCAGTCCCTGGACCTTGTCCACAGGTATCACATGCTCACGCAGCAAGTGCAGTTTCAGAGGGAGGGCCTTCGGAGCTCTGAGGACTGAGGGATTTGGTGGCAGAAGGAGCACTCCGCACGACAGGCTCCAGGGAGGTGTCCCAGCTTCATTTATCCTTGTGGTAGATTTTCCTGTGAGTGCTTGAAAAGCCCCAGGTTAAGCACCTCGATGTCTGTACCCTTTTGTGTAAAAACTTGCACTTTGCAGAGCGCTGAGAACGCGGTGGCTCTGCCTTTGCAAATGGTTTCACCTAAAACCTTCACTGCATGTCTCACAGTCAGTTCCACCTAAGCGAAATAAACGCAGCTGTTTGCAAGCCCTGGGGCGTGCCTTACATTCCTCAGCTGGTGACTTCCAGGGACACCACATTAATTAAAACGAGCACAGGTGCATGATCAGATGATAACCCCGCTTATTCTTTTGCAGCTTGGATGGATTCCAAAGTGAAAGCGCTTTAATACAAGGAATAATTAACCTGCCACCTGAGAAGCCCAGCTGGCCCCGCACCCCTCCCAGCCAGACAGACACACAAAGGACGCTGAGGCTGCATCCCCACCCCCACCCTCCAAGTGGCCGCACTGGGCAGAGCCCTCCACGTGCACCCAGCCTCGTCCTGCATGGGAAAGACGATCTGAGACCTGGTGGATGGGCTCAAATTCCACCTATAAATTCTTTGCTTTGCACAAGAAAACCTTGGTCAACAGGAGACTCTGGCATCTCCTTTGTTCAGGCCATGTTCGGCCCGGGGAAAGTGGTTGTGGGAATCTGTTTTGGCTAGGATAGTCCCTGTTCTCCATGAGTAGCACTTGTTGTCCAAGGTGTTCTGGAGCCAGTGCCAGGAGACTCCTTGTGTCTGCAGCCAGGGCTACGAGTTTGCATGCAGGGAGGGAAGTGTGCCGGACCCTTCAGAATCCGTGCAAAACTAGAACTCTAAGGGAGAAAAGGTCCAGCCTTCAGAGCAGGGGCATACGTGAATGAGACAGAGCGATGACACACGAGCAATTGAACATCCACCTGTGTCACATTGCCTTCTGACAAAAACAAGAGAAGGCACACCCCCCACTGGCACCCAGACACATAGTGTCCTCCGTCTCTGTTCCTAGTGTGTGTCCTACCCACTTTTAATCCAATTTTATAAAAGTATTTGCCTCTCTATTCTCGAAGAAAAAGCAATTAAAAATCAATGAAAAGACTGGAAAAGAAACTAGTGGTATATAAATACAAAACAGCAAATGTGTGTGTGTTTTTTCCTCAAAGGGAAAGAAAAAAAGAATTCATAAGCATGACTATGTTAAAGCAAGAAAAAAAAAAAAAAAAAAAAAAAAAAAAAAAAAAAAAAAAAAAAAAAAAAAAAAAAAAAAAAAAAAGAAAGAAAAAAAATAGCTGTTTTTTGCACTTATTTTTTTTTTTTTCTGGGAATCTATAACAAACTATAGATTTTTAAAAAAATACCATACCTGCTCCTCTTCTAGCAGGATGAGGCCTACGATGGCGATGTTAATGTTTCCTCCGATCGTTCCATCCTTGAATAATGCAGACACCTGGAACAGAAAGCAAATCTGTGTCAGCTTCCCAAATCGTAGCATCTTCCCAGCCTGGGGTCCTGCTGCCAAATAGGAGTGAATGGCTATGATTCTCTTATTTGGCAGGGTAGATGTAAACATATTTAATCACAGTGAGGATTCTCACCTGGAACCTTCACGGTGCCTGCCTGGAAGGAAAATATCAAGCTTTGGGTGGGAGGAAGGATTTCTTCCAACTGTCGTCACTGGGTACTGATGAAGGGATTTCAGGCCCCTGAGTGGGCAAGTGTCCTCATTAGAATATAGGGACAGGGTGAACAAGATAGCTCAGAGGACTGAAGAGCCTGCTTAGGCTAACTCAGGCAAGTATAGGGACTGCAGTCAGATCCCCAGTGCCAGCCTTGCCTCCCTGAAAATGGGAAGATCACTATGAGTCCGAGCTGCATAGTGAGACCTTATAGCAACCAAATACATTTAAAAAATTAATAATAATAATGAAAAAGAATATAGGGACAATTTTTCTAACACATAGTGGTGTCTACCTAGGCAAAGCACACCCAAGCTCTCCTCGCATGAAATTTCAGAAGCACAAGAGAAGTCTTTAGAATAAGATTAAGGAAATCGTTATAGTTTGTATCTAGATGTTCCCCAGTGGCTCATGCCCACATAAGTAAGGCTTTTTAGAGGCGGCTGGATTGGGGGGGGTGGTACTGGATTAGTTCCGTGGTTGGTTTAGCACAGTTCTGGGTGTGGATGATGGGAAGGCCCAGCCTGGGTGTAAGGGACGCCACCCCGAAGGCTTGTAGTCTGGGCGGGATGAGGAGGAAAGGGAGCTGCTGGTGTGGCTTTGTTGCTTGTTGCCTCCTGCCGGCTCTGCCAGGGACTGTTTTTCCCCTGCTATGCCCCTTTGCCTTGGAGCCAGCTGAGTGTGGACGGAAACCTTTATAAACTGTGAGCTGAAATAAGCTTTGCCTTGCTGAACTTTGGGTATTGGGTAGTTTGTCTTTGCAACAAGAAAAATAATCTAAAAATGACCCAGTGAAGAGTAGGGAAAATGTGGTAAGAAGACAAAAAGAAAGGCTAAGGATGGAACAGAGCAAAAGAAATAGGGGCTGAGGAGATAGCTCAGCAGTCTTAGAGTCTGCCTCACCAGCACAAGGACCCAGGTTCGATTTCGGGTGCCATGCCAGCCCCACACCCCTGGCTGTGCTATGCTGTCACCTAAACCAGGCATGGTGATATATCCCTGTAATCCCAGCTGTGGGAAGGCTGAAGTAGGAGGATCACTACAAGTCTGAGCGGCGTAGAGAGATCCTGTACTGAGTAAATAATTAAATACATTTTTAAAAATAAGAAGAAATGGAAGACTGGAACAGCACTTGTGGATACAAGCAGGGATGACACATAATGATGGACTGTGCAGTAGGGGGTTCTCGGGCCTCACTGAGTAGACATAAATCCCGGAGAAGCCCGCAGAGCATGGGCAGTGCTCCACCCACCAGAATAGGCTGGGCCTATGTCTCCACAGGCCCTCCTCCTCCTCCTCCTCTTCCTCCTCCTCCTCTGCAGCCCAGGGGCAGCTCGCCTCCCCGTGTCTGGTCGCTTCCATTATCAGCCTTGGACTCCACCTGCCTGCAACGATGCTAGCACGGTCACTGTGTAACACCATGTCTAGGGAGCGCTCCTCTCAGTGAAGAAGAACGTGCAGCACGCTTCTGAAGCGCTCCTGTTAGACCGTCCTTAGAGACACGTGGTGAGCCCACGTGTTTGTGATGGTGCAGAATCTACAGGCACATGGCAGCTCACCGTAGTTCTCTGCGCTCCTCGGGAATCACTGCAGCTGCCACTTTGTGACCGAGACACACCTCCTCTACTGTGTTTCCCTGTGAGCTTGTACGGCTGCCTTTCAGTTGTCACACTCAAACTAACTCATAGCCATCTGAATACCAGAATTTCAGAGAGGAGGGGAGTTCCATATGGTCCTCGAAAACCACACATCAAATGCTGATGAACAGATTTAAGGCTCTGAAGTGGCTCATTCCAGTAAACAGTGATGCTGGAGCCCCCGAAAGGTCTCCCATCTTTTCCCTATTTTATGCAATAAATTTGCAAAACTGTCTCCTTTCATGGAGGCATAGCAAAGCTGAAGGAAACGTTTCGTAAAGTACTTCTTATTTATAAGACAGAAGCCCACGCATAAACACACACACACATGTATGCATGCACGCACACTGCCGCCAGCTGTCACTCCCCAGCTGGCCGCTAGGACCACAGGCCCTACCTACCATGTTGAGCACGGTCAGCACGTAGGTGGTGACATTTTCGTGGCCGTGGCTTTGCACCATGGTCTTGTCCACCACCACCAGAGTCTCCACATTCAGCTCTTCATTTCTGTGGGACTTGAGCAGAGAGCGCTTCTGGCGCAAGCCGGCTTTATACTCGTCAGGTAGGATGAAGAGGTCACCGTGGGGAGGCTGCGGCATGTCTGCAGGGGACAGGGAAGAGTGGAGGGACACAAATGCCACAACACCTGAGCTGTGACTCACGCTACGCCTGCCCCGCCTTAGTGCTGCAACGTCTGCTTATGTGAAACACGCAACTTGTGTATCTGTACATCTATATGTCTATATGTCTATAGGTCTACATTTCTGTCTATATATCTGCATATCTACTATCTATATTTATATAAATAAATATGAATAAAGAGTAAAGCAGAAGAGAGGCAAACAGGAAGCAGGGAGAAGCTCAAATATCACAGTCCATTACTTCTAAAGTAATTCAGCATATGTGTTAATTAATTTCATTTAACTGGTTTATCCTTCTTTCTTTTTCCCTTCCTTTCTTTCTTCCTTTCTTTCTTTCTTTCTTTTGTATCAGAGATTGAACTCATGACCTTGTATTTGTCAGGCAGGCAATTAAGCCACTGAGCTATCTCCCCAGCCCAAGTAAGCTTTATATTATTTTTTGTTTCCTTTTTTTCTACACCTCTTTTAAGGTTATGTTTTGTTCTCTGAGTAACTACTTTGAAGATAACAGCACACAGTGAATTCATTGTCATTATTCTCTTATCTTTTTGTTATGAAATTTTCACTTCTTCATAAAATAAAAAGTGAACAGTTATAACAAAAACATAAGCATTAGCACACTATGACACAAAAGTCGTATTAAACAGAATGCCATAGGTGAAGCTTTTTTAGTGTATGAGGTGTGATAAAAAAAATTACGTGGGGGTGGGGGCAGCCGAGATAGCACAGCAGATGAAGAGCCTGCTTAGGCGAGCTCAGGGATGCAGTGTGATCCCAAGTGCCTGTAATCTCAGAGCTGGGAGGATCACCATGAGTCTGCGCTGCGTAGTGAGACCCTGCAACAACCAAATACAGTTTTTTTTTAAAAAAATAATAGTATGTTATGTTTAAATAAAAAAAAATGTTACAATGAAAGAGCCGCTGCCCCAGTCCTCCTCGGTGTCCCTGTCCCCTCACTTTCTGTGCGCTCTTCCTGCTGTGCTTGTCCTTTCGTGACGCAGCTCTTGGTTACGCGCTGTGGCTGCCCTGGTGTCCAGAACTGAATGAAAATGCTACGCTTTCATGGTGATTTTGACTTTGGGCAGAACCAGAAGTCACACAGTGGCAGGTCTAGTCAACAAAGTGGACAAGGACACAGGGTCCTCCTGTTCCTACTTGGTAGTAGCATTCATCAAATTTTTAAAAATCATACTTTGCAAAGATACTCATGGAAGACCACACCCAGAAAGTCGCAAGAGCCATAGGATATGTGCGTTCCAGGGGATAAGGGAATATTTGAGGGACACTCACGGCAATGTGTCTTTTATTGTAATCACCTTTTCAATGTAAACGTTCCGTGCAGCTCCCCCTTTGGTGTGTGGAAATTCCTGCTCTACTTCCTTCTGTAACTTTGTCCTAATTTAAAGGGTGAAGAAATGGGACTCTGTGCTCCGGAGTCCTAGTATCTGAAGCAAAGTCCAAAGATCACAGGCTTGTGATCTGGGAAACAGGCTCCTGGGCTGCGGAGTTCCTGGGGACACGATGCCATGACAATGACCAGGAGAACACCGGCTTGCGCTATGTTCCCATTTGAGATGTGACTGTGCTACTTAGCTCGAGGTGGCTTCTTAACTCTGTGGCAGCTCCGTTCTGCTGCCGAGCTTAAATTTTCTAGAAAGTGCCATGCGTAGCTATCTCACTTAATTAGAAAGCAAAATACACGCTGCCTTCATTGAGTAATACTTTTAAACACATCTTCAGCCTTTATAAATAATGAAGTCAAAATCATACGAAGACAAGGGGATTGAGCGACTGCCTCAGACAATGCAGCTAGGAAGCTCTCATGTGGAAGCCACATGCCCTAGCGACGTGCACCCCGAGCTACGTACCAGGAGCCAGCGCTGTCTTCTGATTGACACTCGCAGTCAGTGAGTTTTATCTCTGTTAAAATACTGGGCATCACTAATCTAAAAAGTATGGTAAGTGCATGGTCTGAAGCTTGAAATCTTCTGAGCACTGACAGGCCATCACAAATCGAAAATTCTGTTCCTGACCCCGTGGGATGGGTCACCTTCACCACACAGGTGCACTCACAGCCTTGCACTAGACACCACCGGCCGTGGGGTAGGTGCCCAGGAAACGTGGATTGCATGTTAAGTTTCAGGCCCCATCCTAATTTATCTCATTACATGTGAAAAGATTTCAACATGTGGAAAAGCTGAAATCAGCAACACTTCTGGCTGAAAGGAGACTCAGCCTGTATGTCCACACCTCACGAGCCTTTAGAGAGCCAAAATTCATCAATGCGGGGAGCAGGAAGCACGGGGGCTCGTGTTTTATGTGCTGGCCACTCACGGTTATAGCCTGTCTCAGCCTGGGCCCACTCACTGCTCTTCTGTGCAAATCAGTCTGCCTTTGTTTTCCTTATTTTCCATTGCTGTGCTGTTTTCAGTCTCAGTGCTGGGGATGTGCCCCAGAGTACTGCCATAGAGTCACCACCCAATCCTTTTGGTTTCTTATTTTGAGATACTGTCTTGTTAAGTCACTGAGTTTCCCAGGCTGGGCTTGAACTTGTGATAACAGATGTTTCAATGAACACAAAGAGCAAACCTTCCTTCTCTACCCAGGAAAAATTCCTTGTAGATATGAACCCCACAGACACAGAAGACTTGGACCCATCCACTCCCAGTGAGCCCCTAAAAATAAAACATGGAACCCACAAATGAGGGTCATTTGAGTTTGCGATTTCCAAGTTCATGTGCAGGCAGCGCTTGACTTTAACGGGTTGGGTGGAATGAATTTAGGAGCAGATATATCAAGAGGCTCTTTAGCTGCGTTTGTATTGGGCTGGTAAGTGATTTCAATTTATTCATTTTGTTCTCCAAGATTCACTGTGTACCTGAGAAATAGTTACCTTTATTTTGGGGTACTAGGGGAGCCCACGATTTCTGGACATGCAGCAGGGGAGGTATTACCAAGGGGAGCTTGAGGAGACAGCTCCAGGGGGCAAAGGGAACCATAGAGCGCTGCAATTCCTGAACCTGGGAGAGCTTTCCAGGGAACACAAATAACAGACTCCTCCTCAATGGGCATGACAAAAAAAGACTTCTCTAAAGCCCTGGTGATGAATTGCAGGTAAATGACATCGTGTTTAGTCTCTTCTTTGATGTGGTGGAGGAAGGCATATAAATATGGATAGGAATAAATAGCTTCAATAGGAAAGGTATGTGGGCTTTAATAAATCTAAACCTCAGAAATATAGAGTTACCGAGCAGAGAAGTCAGGGTTCTTTCGAAGAAGTCTGGTGGATTCTATACTTCTGAGCAGGGTCATTTAATCTGCCCAGGGGAAATCATCTATGACTACGTATCCTTTCAGGGAAAGAGGTCCCACGCAGAACTGGCTGATAGTGAGCTCTCTGCAACCATCACTGCTTGAGTGCAGCAATACCAATGAATCAGTATCACCTCGTGCGCTGACATGTTTAAGCATTGTTCATTAGCCTGGCACAGTGGCACATGTCTGTTACCCCAGCACTTGGAGAGGTTGAGGCTGGAGGATCACAAGTTCGAGTCCAGCCTGGGCATCACAGAAACTTAGTGACCACCTACCTCAAAATTTTAAAAATGGTGTGATCTGGCTAAGGATGTGACTTCAAAAACATTACCTAATGACCAAATCATTCAACGTGAAAAGAATTGCCCTTACATACATTTCTTGCGCCTTCCACAGTAATGCTGCTTTTGTGGGAGCTGGAGGCTGGGCTGCTCCCGCTTCCTGGAGACCATTAGGACCTCATTAGCCAGGGGGGCCCGGGCTTCAGTGGATCTCTTGTAAAGCAGGTGCGAGGGAGTACCGCCCTGGGCGGAGACCTTCAGCTTCGTTGCTAGGTGTGGTGGAAGCGGCTTCAGGAAGTAGTCCGCTTCCTCTGTCCTTATCATGCCCGACTGGAGAAACAAGGGGGAAGCGAGAAAACAGTTACACTCGCAAGGCTCTGCATTCTCTGAGGATGACAGCGTGTGACTGTTGCATTTGTTTCTCAAGTGTGCTGTTCCCTCCAGTCAGGGCAATTTCTGGAAAGGCTCAAACTCTGTGGCCCGAACAGGATCTGAGAAAATCCTGACTGCCTTTGTGCAGAGAGGTGGCAAAGCTCAAGCTCTGGGAGGACAGGCAAAGACCTCACAGTCAACAACTGCATTTCTAAACCAACAGAGCTTGCCAGGTGGAGATGCTCGGTCCAGGCAGAAGGAGGTGTACAGTTTGAGCAATTAGTATATAGGGGAAGTTCCTATACAGAGAACTACATAGATTCCTATGAAACCACCCCGTAAAGCTGTTCAAGTGAATTTTAAAGCAGGAAAAACATGTGCTATATTCTAAAACAAGGTAAAACTTGTTTTACTTATAATAATATAAGTAAAATAATAATAATACTATGTAAAATAATGTTTGAACTTCTTTAGGGATCAGGAAGGTCTTTCTAAGCAAAATATTAAAGGAACTAGAAAAGGAATGAGTTTTATAAAATTCTTAAGCAAATGAGTAATGAAGTGAAATCGAGAGAAATCATTTGGTTTTTCCTTTTTGGCTGATAAATATTTTCCCTGTTTGACCACGGTGAGAATACAGACAAATAATTGAGTGGGAAAGCTGCAGGGAATATGGCGCAGAGGGCACCACCTTGGCTACCCAAGCCATCTTTCAACTTTTGAGATGCACAGCCCAGGTGAAGTATTTAACTTTTATTATAACACTACACTGAAAAATCTCATATGCTATAAAAGATCACTTACTTTGAACAGCAAGATTCATCCCAGAGATGTAAGCATAGTCCAACATACACAAATCAATAAATGATATATATCACATCTACAGAATGAAGACCAACGACCATATGGCCATCGCATCAGATGCAACAAAACTGCTCAACAAAATTCAACACCCGGGCGCCAGGGAGACAGCTCTGTGGCACAAGTGCCTGCCTGGCAAGTGCAAGGTCATGAGTTCGAACCCCAGTCCCACACACACACACACACACACACACAAAAAAAAAAAACTAAAAACAACAACAATAACAAAATCCAACACCCTTTCATGATAGGGACACTAGCATTGGAATACAAGGAACGCACCTCTATGTCATAAATGCCATATGCAATAGCCTCACATCCAACATCATATTGAATGGGGGAGAACTGGAAACTCCTTCTCTGGGACCTGAGGCAAAGGACATCCTCAGCACCTTTATCAACCATGGTTCTTGAAGTCCTAGCCAAAGCAATGAGGAGACACTAAGGAATACGCGACTTGCAAAGGAAAATAGCAAATTATCATTGTGTGCAAATTGCACGGTAGTATATAAAGAAAATGCCAGAGACACAAAATACTAGAACTAATGAATGAGCTAAGTTCCAAGATGGAAAAATCAATATGTAAAACTCAGTAGCACCATTGAATGAATGCTAATGCCAAATTATCTGAAATAGAAATTAAGAAGGCAATCCTATTTATTGTATCTCTCGAAAACATGTCAGAATAACTTTATGTCTGTGAGACAAAATATAGCTATAAGAAAGTTATAAAAGTTGATGAGAGAAATAGAGGAAGACAATCAAACATGAGAGACCTTTTATGTTTATGGGCTGGAAGAATAAATATGCTCAAGATATCCATTCTGCCCAGATCCTGTCTATATATCCAACAAAATACCAGTGACATCCTTCACCGCTCAGAAAACCATTCCCCAATTTTTATGGAAGCCTCCCTGAAAAACCCTCAAAAACCAAAGGAGACATTTTACTGATTGTGAGCACAGAGGAACTGGTTGCATTTAATTCAATTTATTTTATTGTTTTTAACTAATTAATTTTTTCCTTTTTTATTTTAAAGAGTAAAGAAGGTAGAAACAAGAATAGAAAAAAGCAGTAAACAAGTAAGAGTACATATAGTACAGAATTTCAAAACAAGAAAAATTTAACAATGGTTGCATTACATATTTTCATCATCAAATCAGTATAGATCAACAGACATAGGTATGTAAGACTGATCAAACAAACATTAACACTTTCAATAAACATTATTTTTTTAACTCTTCCAAAATTTCATCCAATTTAGACATTACAAAGGTATACATTGAAACACCATGTGATACCTCACTCAGATATATATGGTATTTTAGGGAAGGGTCTACAGAGCTTTCAAGATTCTCACTACTAGATTGGACTTGTAGTGATTCAGCTGTTTACAGCGTCCCAAGTGCTGGACATATAGGCGTGGCATCACACTTGGTCTCAAAGGCCTGGGGATAGATCCTCTGAACCCTGCACCCACTTGCAGGCTCTTTAATCCACTGAGCTATTTGTCAAATGTACAATTTTTATGTATTCATTAAAATGTGCATTGCAAAGCCTTTGTAACTAATATAGTGTGGCGTTGGCATCAAGGTGGACCTGTGGGTGGGTGAAGCAGAACAGGCAGCCTTTGGGGAACACACCTCCTGTCCTAGGACCCTGACAAAGAGCCTAAGAATGCTAGCTGTGGGAGCCCAAACTGCTGGCATCCATTTTGTAGTGACATCATCATCTTGCGACAGCCTCGTCTCGCGATAGACTCTAGTTAGGTTTCTATTTTGCTACACCCGGCCCATTTCCCGTAAATCACGTGCCTCAAGTCCTCCCCTGGTTGCAGGTAACCGCTGACACAGATTCGTTTCCCCTGCTACCTTTACTTAAACCCTGTTCACTTCTTCAATAAACGAGACTTGATCAGAATCCTGTCTTGTCTCCATTCTCGTGTCTCTTGCCTCGTCTTTGTCTTAATCCCTGCTCCTTCCCCAGGTGAGAACCCGTGTGCTGACTCGCGGGCGGGTCAGCTAGCTAAAGAATGGACAGGCTCACTGAGAAACGTGCTGAGAGAATGTGGATCCTGACATGGAGATGAATGAAACGAGATTCTGGCCCTCTACCATCTACACAATCAACTGGATATTTAAATGAGGTAAGAGCAAAAATTATGAAGTGACTGGAAGAAAATGTAAATGAGAGGCTTCAAAATCCTGAAATGGAAAGGATGTCTGGGTGAGGCCCCAACAGCATAAGCAACGGATTCTCAGAATACACACGCATACACACGACTCTGTCAAATTTAAAACCTTCACTTCCGTGAAGGAAACCCTAGGTGAAGACCATCCTTACCCAACGGGAGAAAATACTTGAAGGTCACTCCTCTAGCATGGGAATGATATCCGGAATATATGAAGAGCTCAGTTTAACAACAAAACAGCTGAGGAATCCACATGAAAATGGGTAACAGAGGTCAATGAACATTACTTCCCAGAAGAAATGCAAATGGCGCGCGGGCAGATGACAGGATGCTGCTCCCAAGTAATCATGGGGAAATTCTAGCGCACACTGCAGCGTGACGCCCTCCTACCCCAGCAGAAACAAAGAGCAGTGGAAGGACTGCAGAGCCACGCTGGGGGCTGGGGAGCCTACGGTGGGAGGAAAGCCAGGCCCAGTGTGGATGGGAATGTAAATTAGGATAACCACACGGAGAACGGTGCTGGGATTCCTACAGCATTAAACGTAAACAACCATTTGATTTAGGCGCTTTTATGCTCCAAAAATTCAACACAGAAGTGGGTGTAACAGAGTCCACAGTGTGAGACTGGTTCTGACCTTTGGGCCTCTCCTCATAAAGCGTTGTCATGAAGGTTCCCGGGGGATTAGTGGTGGCGGTTGTTCTTAGGAACAGAAGATCAAGGAGGGCTGCTCAGGGGAATTTCACTTCAATTTTTCTGTACTTCTCAAATCTTAAAGGTCTGCGTGCACTCACATTTTTTAATGAAGTTAATAGCACTGCTGAGGGATGGAATTACGGATGTTTAGAATCCTTATAAATGCTGTGAAATGCTGCCCTAATTTTATGCTATTTACTGCTCAGGAATTTTCACTGCTGAGCGATCTGTATGACATTGAATGTGCTGAGTGGTTTAAGTACATGCACTGGCTGCAACACTTTGTAGGCTCCAGAAGCTGCTGACCCACAGGCCACCGCCCTGGTTTGCCTCTGATCTCAGGAAGCTGATCCTGCTTCTCCCTGGAGAGTTGAGGGTGGGGTGAGGATAGACAGTTTCTTCCTAGCAGCGCCCACAAGTGGCATTCTTGCCTGGGCTGGGCTGTCCTGAGAGGGCTGAGGGTTTGTAAGCCATGGACCACAGGTACGGAGAATCACGTCAGAGAATCACTTCCTAGGGCTTGGGATAGGGCCGGGGCAGCCATGGGGAGGAGGGAAAGGGTGTGAGAAACGTATAAGGTAGAGGATCCCAAGCTTGTCACACCT
The DNA here is from genome assembly GCA_004027025.1 of Myocastor coypus. Classification (NCBI taxonomy): domain Eukaryota; kingdom Metazoa; phylum Chordata; class Mammalia; order Rodentia; family Myocastoridae; genus Myocastor; species Myocastor coypus. The sequence continues at coordinate 43,980 of PVJA010003444.1, read as the reverse complement.
GGGAAGATGGAGTACTGGCCACTGTGACCCCACAGGTGGGGGAGGGGAGGTGGGAAGCTTGGGATGCTATCAAGGAGGCCATCAGCACCAGGGGAGGTCGGCCTCCTGGTGTGCAGGCACCTTGAGCCCAGGGAAGGACAAATGCCTGGCCTTCATGGCCCCACTCAGGCTTGCCCCACATGGAGCCGTATACCGAAATGATCCTCACTTTGTCATTTCAGTGCTCCACCAGGCATGAGAAAGTACAGGGAGGCTTGGAGTCCTCCCAGGGCTCAATCTTGCATAATATTTATATAGATTTTGTACAATATTAAATATACACAGTATGCATATTAAATTGAAAAAGAAGGACAAAACCTTACTTTGTTCTAGAAAACATTTTTCATGCACAAACAATTCCTTACCTTTCAAATCAACCCTCAGAAAACCCTGTATGAAGCCAGTACCCACGTTCCTCAGCCTGTCGCCTAGCAAGCACCTGGGATAGATGTCACTCGTGACCATCCTCTGCTCTCCTCTGGAGACCCAGCCTAGGAGGACCTGATGTACAAGCAGGCATTGCACCTGCAGAGTTCTGAACTTTCCTGGGCAGAGTAAACCAGCGTTATGTTTATGAAAAATTAATAGTTTGTCTGTCTGAATTCATAATTTAATCTGAATAATACTATTTTATACTTAATTTCCTATTTTATTAAGCATATGGAATATAGTAGCTAAGACTAATGGTTGATATTGCTTGATAAATGACATGATAAAAAAAAAATAAAAGCTAGTTCTGTGGCTCGTTCCAGTTTTCCAGTTTATAGAAGGGAATCAATAGTTCCTGAAAGTTCAATGTTTTCTTCTCCTCAAAGTGTGTCTGCACTGGATCTTGGGTACTTACTTGGTAATTCATAATGTGGCCACATGTTTACAGCGCAGAGGTCAGGGGCTGGATCATCATGAGGCAGGCCTCAGCTCAGGCCACCCAATGCCCCTGCAAAGCACTCTCCGGGCCTGTGGAGCACTCATTGGCTCTGTGAATCTCGGGCCTCGGGAGACTCTCTAACCCCTCATGCTATCCCCCCAAGGAAAGGAAGCACAATTATCAGGCCAGTGCCAAGAAGCGCTGCTCCTGAACACAATGAAGTGGAAGGTTTTGCTGCACTGTATTTGTTTTATTGGGGCCGGGGAATGTTTTATTCATAATTAGAACAATTAGAAGTTGGTCAATTTTTTGAAATGTATATCTGCGTCTCTGTCTGTCTATCATTTATCATTATCTATCATCTATCATTTATATCATCTCTATCTCTCTAAATATATCTATCCATCCATCCATCCATCCATCTACCTATCACCTATATCTGTCATGTGTCTGTCTGTCTGTCTGTCTGTCTATCCATCTATCTATTCACCCATCCATCCATCTACCTATCATCTATCTCTCTGTCATCTCTATGTCTGTATCTATTCATCTATCTATGTATCATCTAGCTCTCTGTCATATCTCTGTCAATCAGGTGATCAATCGATCACTCGATCGATCAATCTATCACTCATCTATCTCTTTAGCTATCTAGCTATCATCTATCTACATAAACACTTCATTAAAGTTGCATGACTCAAAGGAACGGAAACTTTTAAAACTAATAAATGCAAGCACCACTGCATATGTGCTTCTCCTGCAGTGCGGGAGATTCCAGCTTGTCTTATGAGGCCTTTCCAAGAGGGTCACCTAGCACACACATAGCGAGAACGAGATTAGGCTCAATATGAGAAATAGCCGTATTAATTCCCAAATAATTTTGTGCTTCTTCCCTCGCCCTTTCCTCTGACAGCGTGGTAGAGGAAGGGAGGGCTGTTCCACTCATTCTAGGTCTAGGTAATATCTCCGAAACACTAAATGGTTTCAGCTTTCACTGAACATTTGTCAAAACCAAACTGCTTTTGTCAAAGGCAACTTTCATTTCTGCACAACTCTAGGATCCAGCATGAACTTGGCCCAAGAACAATCCATTACCTGCTGTGGATGCTCCAAACCACTTTCAGTCTTGTTGCGTGATGATGTGTAGTGCTTTTAAAATTAAATTTCATCCAAAATCTAAGAAGCCAAATGAACCAACAAGCTCCTCCTTCCCTCAGAGGATCTTGGATCTGATGTTTCTGCTCCCTTTCTGTTAGACCTGGCAATGCCACTGGGCTTTCCAGGCCCTGCTGCCCATGAGAGTCACCTATCACCGTCCACCCAGACAAGTCCAGGCTTCCTCATTTCTATGGTTTGTGAAGTGCTGAACTTGGTTTCTGGTCACCTTCCAAATGCTCACCTGTACATTCAAGAGACTAATGTTTTGACCTTGACTCAGTCACAGGGATGCTGGTTCAAGTCTGATCTTGTTAGGAAATTGCTCACGTCATCATAATCCACTAAGCAGGAGTCATGCTTAGGCTGCTCAGAAGCCCTGCTCTCAGAAACCATGCCTGGTCAGCCACAGCCGGTGAGCATGTGGCCCTTGGCTACAGGAAGCAGGGGAATGACTGAGGCGGAGTGAGGAAGAGAAGCAGAACTTTTAGGGAATTACCAGAAGCACGGGCAACGTATCCCCCAGGATACTTCTAATGAGCCCTTCCGGGGAGGTGTGGCTCAAGTTCACTCAACTTGGTGACTTTCCTTGGGATCTGGGGACGTGGCCACAGTAGCTCAGTGTCCCAACCAGTATGGCACACAATATGACGTGCGTGGAGTCACACCTGCCACGGCACCATTTCTCAGAGCCACGTGGATGTGCTCACGTGGGCCATTACAAGTCAGGCTTTTAGGGGCTGAGGAGATAGCTCCCTGGCACAAGTACCTGCCTGCCAAGGGCAAGGTCATGAATTTGAACTCTGGTCCCACCAAAACAAACAAAGAAACAAACAATAAACCAGTCAGGCTTTGAAGATGAGGCCATCACTGCCTATTTCTGCTGATCCTCTGAAAGGAGCAAGCAATGCTTAAATTTTTTTCATATTTATTTTTCTATAACTTTGTCATTAAACCAACTTTCCATGCTTTTATCTGAGGATATGAACAACTAATTTGAAAACAATATGCACTGTAACAACCATTGTTGAATTCCAATTATTGTGTTTAGTGGAATTCTGTAGTTTCTGTTTTTTGTTTTTTTTTTAACTTTTGTTATTCTCCTTTCAGCTACATAGTGAGACCCTGAACCAAATAAATAAATAAAAACGAAAAAGGCAAAAAGAAAATTTACAGTCTAGGAAGGCTGCAACAAACAGTGCTGTAATTTCAGGGTACAACTGCAGACTCCACTGTGAGTAGCCCTCGCTGACCCAAAGTCCTCAGCCATATCTTTCCTCAAGCGTATTCCAGAGTCTGCATATTTTTGCTCACTGTGAGAAGCGACAGTTCTTTTTGTGCTAAAACCTTACCACGAAGCTTTCGTAGTTCCATCCTATGAATATCTAGCCTTCATACCTGGCCTTAATCTTGAGGAACTCTCAGGCTTCTGTATTTCACACTAACTTAACGCTCTGGAAGTCACATTTCCAAGATTTCTTGTCTTATAATCTGATCTCGTCTTAGTCTTGACTTTCATATAATTAAGACTCAGGGGAAATGATGTTCACGACACCCAGTAGGCACCCTGCTGCGGAACAAGCCTAGAGTGGAAGGTGAGCCTCCGATAGCTCTGCTCAGCTATTGCCTGCACAGAGAGCACCTTATCTGTGACTCTGGGCTCTGCAGTGAACAGCAAGCTGGATCTCCAGGGCCTCTTGGTCACAGTGAAACACAGCCACGAGGTGGCAACCCCAGAGGCCGACTACGGGCCTTTGAATCTCAGTGCAAGTTTTCCACCTTGGGCTACTTTCCATAATCCACTCACCTGCACTGGCATCCTACATGTTTTTCTCTGTAGAATATGGGGTACTGGGGTGAAACATTTGAGTGTGAGTACATTTTCTTGCAAGTTATTCTGGCTATAAGCAAGAAGGAAAAAGAACTGCAAAGCTCCTGAGATATTCTGGAGGGCCAAGAAGGCTGCAGAAGAAATTCCACATTCACTCCCAAGGTCTGGCACTCTCAGGCTGCCTGGCTGGTATCTCGTGTAATGCATACTATGGAAATACACTATGCTAGAGATTCTGTGACAATTTTGAATGATTCTTATATAAAGCTTCTTTATTCTACTTTAATATACAATGCAAAATCTCATGGAGTCTCCTCAAACCCCTAGGGATTTTATCTGCTCTTAGATGTTTTGTAAGTTAACAAATCACTTATTGTGCATGCAATTATCCAGATCAATCCATATAAAGTAACTTCTACTTTGTCTTGGCCACCGTCTGTGGCAGGTAGTATGCTTCAATCTATTTATTATTCCTGCTCTAAAAACAAACCTATGAGATGAGGACTATTATTCTGACATAAGGGAAACAGGCGTTAAAGCCAGACATGTGTCCAGCATGCGAAGGCTGCAGCTCAGGTCTGTCTGGCCCCAGCATCGCTCCCTTCCGTACACCACGTTCCCTCTCTACCATGACGTTGGTGCTTTTCCCTGGGGCACCATGTTGGATCCAGCAGTGGAGGCGGAGGCCACAGAGGGAGCAGGGGGATGGGAAGAGGAAGGAGGAATTAAGGAGCAGCATCTTCACCTCAGTAGATGAGAAGCAAAGCGAAACCGAAAACAAAGATAGAGACGCAAGCCGGAAAGGCTCAACAACAGCAAAACAAAACAACAACAACAACAAAAAGCTGCTTGAGGAAACCAAACTTCCATGCGGGAGACGTTTCAGGAGAAGGGACGAATTTCTCACCCTTGCCACCCTTATGGGAGGTGTCAGGGCACAGCCCGGGAGAAGCCAGCGGGCATGAGGAGCAGAAAGCTGCTGAGGAGCTGATTTGGATGTGTTGTGCATTCAAATCACAGAGAGAGAGAGAAAAAGGATTTATTTAAGGATTATCTAATATCATAAAAGTCTCTAGAACAGTGGTTCTCAACCTTTCCAATGCCGTGACCCTGCAATACAGTTCCTCATGTTGCGGTGACCCCAAACCAAAAAATAATTTTGGTGTACTTCAAATTACTAATTCCAATAAATAACATTTCACCATGGCATAGCATGGGTTTAAATATGAATTTTCCGATGGCGTTAGGCAACCCTTGTGTTTTGGTTTTTCGACCCCCCGCCAGGGTCGCGACCCACAGGTTGAGAACCGCTTCTCTAGAACCACATATATCCATGAGAAGCACTAGCATGGAGTCCATCTATGAAGCCTGAGGGTGCCAGGCACTGGGAGTGAGTGTAGGGGTTTTTCTAGAGCCTTCCTGGCCCTTGCTGGGCAGTTACACACTCCAATGGACAAACCGAGAGAAGCCAGAACAGGTCCATGCAAATATTTCGAGGTCAGCTATTTCCTTCCACACTGAAATTAGATGTTGCCAGATGCAATATACTAATACTTAGTAATGCTACAGCTTCCATTTACTGAGCTGATGCTTGATCCCAGGAGCTGTGTTTCCTAGATATTAACACACAAGTCCTTGCTGTGGACCTAGGAATACGCAGCAGAAATTGCTGCCTGCAAGGGTGAAATCCCAGCCAGAAAGTGACTGCATTCAAAACCAGATCCAAAGGCAGCTGTCTGTAATGTCAGGGTTGTGAGTGGGATTCAAAAAGCAACCTCATATGCCCAGAGAAAGCCTCCCTGAATGGCTCTGAGAGGAGCCTGACGCCCAGGAGCTCTCCCAGCTTCCAGTGTTGGAAACTAAGAGAGCATTCTGGCCCTAGGTCCTCCAGTTTCTGTGACAAGCTCTGAGTGGCTGGGTATTGATTTCTGAGAAACAATACATTCTTTAGCAACCCTCTCTGCTTTTTAAAAATAATGTCTATTGAAGTCTGTGATTTTTCCTTTCATGTTATCCTGGTCAAATCCAATATAATTCAAAGAAACACTTCTCAGGATGCATATGCAATGAGTGACAGCTTTCTTGAACATTCTTCTCTGCGGAATATCCTCTCGCTAATCTTCATAATATTTTTACAGGAATAATATTGATAGTTAAGCTTAACTGTTAACTTGACTGGGTTGAGAGCTACATAAGAAGAATTCTTGCTGTGCAGCGGTGGTCATGGAGCTGTGACCTCAGAGTCTCTCTCCAGTTCTTGGTCCCTTCCTCTCTGGCTGTTCCCCTGTGTTCTGCTTCCCAGCTATCATGAACAGAACACCTCTGCTCCACCCAGCACTTGACCCATAATGCTTCTGTCTTGGAGCCATACAACCACGAACTGAATCCTCTGAAACCATGAGCCCCTTTCCTTAAACTCTGTAAGTCCCCGTGGACCCATAATGGTAAATCTGACAGACACAAGCATCTAAGCCCTCCCTGCTGCTGAAGGTCTCCTATGGCCCAAAATCTAGATTGTCAACGTTCGCCTGAACACAAGCTTTAAAGTCAGGAAATGATTAGATCTGAGAGCTTAGGTAATACTAGATTTTATGATCTGCTCTGGAGTGCAACGCTATGAACTCATCGGCGCTTTCACGCCCATCCCTTTGGAAGCGGGTCAGGCCCACTGAGGTCAGTTAGCTCTATCCCTTAAATTTCCATTTATGCATCCAGGAAATCATGGCAGCTTGTTAGCGGTACCGTGAGGTCATTTCTTGCCCACTAAGCATGTGTTGGCAGACAGACTGTAACTGCAAGGAAAGAGGACACAGATCTGGTGGCAGCAGTGGAGAAAAGCTCCTTCTCAAGAGGAAGGCAGATGCCCAGATGAGATCAACACAACTTCAGCCTAAGGAACGACTCAAGGGCCCTGCTTTCCACGGAGTCACAAAGCCGAAGGGTCTACAGTTCCTGATTCAACAAAAGCTGGTTCACCTGTCACCTCTGGCCACACCCCAGGGCCCGCTGGGGCCAGAGCCAGGGAAGCTGACGTGATACAATATGGGGATCCTCTTCTTCTAGCACAGGGAGGAGATCAGCCAGGAACAAGGTGGCTGTGGCAATAACACCCTGGAGATACAGCTGCCTCTCATACACAGCAGTGCAAGTGTGCAGATGCCTTTTTGGGTAAATACAGCCAGCAGAGTAGGTTGTTTTCCTGATAGCTCAGTGTCATGGTTTAGATTTAAAATGTGTCCTCACATCCTAATCTCTGTGGAAGGTGACTGGAACATAGGATGCTACCGCTGGCTGGCTGCTAGGTAGGCTAAATGGGAGGTGGGTCCCCGTGGCTGTGGCCTGTCCCTTGTTTCTCCCTATCTCGTTGCTTCCTGGCCACCATGGTTCAAGAAGCTTTGTGTCCACCACGGCTGTCTGCTCTGCTGTGTCTGCCTGAGAGGCAGCCAGTTATGAGCCAAATAAGCCTCTCTTCAGGTGGGTGGGTGGCAGGTGTTATGTCACTGTGACAGGAAGCCACCGTGTGGTCAATAATAATCAAAGACACTTAGAGAGAAACCTAGTGACTGAATGCTCGCATGAGCAGGGATGTCGGGAGCCCTGCTGCAGAGGGGAGAGAGGCAGAGCTCGGGTGGGGAGGGATAGCCAAGGAGAAGAACGCAGAAGGCTGCCGGGTGGGCACCAGCGTGCAGGAGCAAGGCAGCGTGAACCCCAGTCTACAAACCTCCTGGAGGCGAGAGCAGAAGCAAATGCTATCACGACCAAGGAAAACCAAGCCACAGCGTTCCTTTCTAGCTTCTAACTTATTCAGCAGAAAGAAAAGAAAATTATACCAGGAAGCTTAGTTTAAGGAAGGAAAAGGTAGAGCTGTCTATAATAAACTGTGAGGTATACTCGTGCTAGCTTAGTGATTGTCAAAGCCCTGAACGCTTCCCTCAGTAAAACCAAAGAAAATAAACACACTCTGCGGTAACTGACAGAGCTCTACCAAATGTGATGAATGACCACCAGAGATGAGAAAGGGCTTGCTCAGAAAATAAATTCAGAATAAGTGAATGAGGAAATGATAATAATAAAAATAATAATGTGACAACTAAGCTGAAAAATGCCAGGTAAACCTAAGATCTGATATTTAGACCAAAGTGGACATGCCTCATGGAAATGTCACGAGAAGAAGAGGAAAAAGTTGTAAAATGTCGTAAAAACAGTACGGTGAGAGGTGGCTCAGATTTCTAAAGAGAACTCGATCTTGTCTTGCAGATTAAACCACCGTGGTGGAGCACTCTGCTGTATACCTGTGAGCGTGTTCCTCGGCCTGCGCTCATCTTTTATTAGGTCTTTCTGGCCAACTGGCTACAAGCACTCTGTCTGTCAGAGGAGACCTGATAGTCCTGCCATACCCAGTAGGCCACACTTGGCTATACAAACTGAAATTTAATTCAAAGTAAACAAAGCGAGAAATTCAGTCTACCAGCTGCTTCACAGCCACCGCAGAGACCCACATGCAATTTTAAACAACGTAAAGTCAAATAACGGCTCGATTAATTCAATGTTTCAATCACCACTTCCAATTGCTGGCTACCCCATTAATCAGAAGGGATATCTCTGGGTTTGCGCCAGGCCCCGTGGGAGCACGCTGCTCTAGACAATGGTTAATTAGTTATTCTCACAAAGTGTTAAGAATAGTTGGCGAGGTGGGTGAGAGGATGGCGTAACATTTTACTAGAATGAAAAGAGCGTGATGCTCCACTGGGGCTAACGTTATGAATCGCACCCTTAAATTTCCCAGTCAACTACCTCGGAGGTGGAACCTTATGATGACTGTTTAGTAGTGCTGTTCATAGTTGACACGAAAGCACATGAACTGAGAGGCAGCCTAGACTTAGATTTCCAGATGCAGTCCCTTTATATATATATATATATATATATATATATATATATATATATATATGAAGGAACAAAGGGCGATACCCAAGCAAATGATTATCCACTCAAAGCTTTAAGGGCTATTGCTGCTTCCACAGATAGAGTTAAGCCAAATGTCGACACTGCATATGGAAGGAGGAGAATCAGTTTTGCATGGGGAGCCACTCGTTCTGTCACTGGCTGGCGGGGCATCACCGCACAGGGTGACAGGGGGACACAGCTAAGCTGTGGAGACACGTGATACATGGAGCAGACAAAACTTCCCTGGAGTTCACATTCCAGCAGGGGGTGGGGAATGAAGAATCACAGGGCAAGAAAATGTAAATCCTAAGAAGTCAAAAGGTGAGGAGGAGCTAGGCGCAGTGGTGCACAGCTCCACCCCGGGCTCAAGGAATAGGAAGATCACAAGGTGAAGCCGAGCATGGAGAAGCTTGTGGCTTAGCAGGGACTATTCTCAAGAAAGGAAAAGGGTTGAGATCTGTCTCAGTGCAGAGGCCCTGGATGTAATCCCTAGCACCATAACAAGCCAACAGACAAACCACCCAACCACCAAGGTGAGCACTGTTGCTTAGCAACGGCCCGAGTGTCTATGGGATGGTGCTGCACCTCGAGGTCACAGTGTTCAGTGCAATACACCGGGCATGGCATCACACACCTTGCATGGATTTTCTCACATGAGAAAGTCAAACTATACAAAAATTAAAGAACAAAGCAAGCAACAGGTAAAAGGAAACAGAGAAACTGATCATTGCACAGCAGCGTGTGGGAAGTGGTTCAGATACAACTGGGAGACCATGTGGGCCTCTGGGAGGAGGTGACCTCTAGCCCCAGCCTTGGAGAGGGAAGTGGCTGTGGGAGCCTGTGGGGATTGGAGAGGTAGCAGCTGTGACAGAAGCCCTGCAGCCTGTGTGGCAGACAGGCCAGCTGAGTTCCCTGTGAACGATCCACCTGTGGGTCCTTTGCCGACCACTAAGAAGATCATTTCTCAAATTGAAACATTTCCCAGCCCACTGAGCAGAATGGACAGGCGAGGCTTTGGGGGTGTCCCTGGAGTCCAGGCCTCCTCCACCATCTCCCTTAAGGGCCACACTTGACACCTGCCCAAGACCACACTTGCTTTCTTAGGGTGTTGTCTCCTCATTTCCTGGAAAGTAAAAGCACAGGCCCAGTGATTTCTTTCATACAAGGACAGCCTTGAGTAAGGAATCCCTTGGCTTCTCAGTGTGGCTTTCCTGCCCCTGCCCTGCCCCCGCCTCTCTGATCTGTGCCAGGCTCCTGCCACCCATGCCAGCTCAGGAGTGTTAGATGCTCTGATTGTGCCGTCTCTCAATTGTCTCCTTCCCGGCAGGCCTTCCAGGGCCAGGCACTTCTCTTCCAGGCCCAGTAGGGCCCTGCTTGCTTCCTCGCTGTCTTCAGGGTGGAGCCGCATTTGGTCAGACGCTGCGCTGGTCTTGCAATAGCTAATGGTGGATGCTGAGGTCAGACCCGAGGCTCTAGTCCTGACTCTGCCCCTCCTTGTGTGGAGGAGCCCCCCACACCTGTGTATGTCTGTGTCCTCACACCTGCCCGAGTATTGGGTTGTCTGTCTGCAGACAGAAGGTAACGCGTAGCTACTCCTCCATGAGACTATGCGGACTCGATATGCATGCTTCAACACAGGGAGCAAATGACATTTTACAGCTACCAGTCCAGGTCTCAGTGCAGATTTTCAAAGCCAGAAGGCAGTGCATGCAGCCTGCAAGGTGCAGGAGAGGAGCTGCGCAGCCTCCCTGTGGGGTGAGACGCAAGGTGGCGCTGCAAAGTACAGGAAGGTCACTGCCCACGCGTCCAGGGGCAGCTGGCCCCAGAGGCACAGGGCCCAGGGGAAGCTGTGTGAACGACACATGTTTCTCATTAGTGTCCACGTGGACCAGGCAGGGGTGCTGTCATCCGGACCTCCGAGCCATTGCTGAAATCATCCTCAGTTTCCGGCACACACCAGTCCATCCTGAGTGCAGCTGGTGACTACGGCCCCTTCCTTCTGGCCAGCAGGGCTGCTGCTCCCAGCCGGTTCTGCCATGAGCTCACCGAGCTAGCTAACACTTAGCTCACGAGTCAGCTGTCTGCTCCGTGTCGCTGGCCGCTAGAGGCTTTTCTTTCCCTACCAGTTGTGGAGTCTGTATCTCTCTCCAGGATGCTCTCTAAGGTCCAGGTTCCAGGATGGTCCAACATGTTTCTGTTGGTCGCATTAATAATGGCGTCATTCACTCACTGGGCACTTCCCCACCCTTGGCTTTGCCTAACAACTTTACTTAGTATCATTATCTATACTCCTTGGAATAGATGTACACCTAAGGGGCTTGATCTTGTGGACAAAGAAACTGAATCTGGAATGATCTGAACATCTATGGGCAGGGGAATGGCCAGAGTCCCTGCACATCCACACCAAGGTCACCATTTGGGGGCAGGGAGCACTGATGGTCAGCACTGGCATGTGGAGGGCAGAAGCCAGGGCAGAGCTGCCCCAATGCGACTCCAGGTCCATGAGGTGCTCACAGTGGGTATAAGTGGCAGGAGTCCAGTGGGCCTGACAGGGCTTGGGAGGACCAGGCCCCAAGCACTCATGGGCTCCTGGCCTGGGGAGATGGTGCACACCCGGGGGAGTTGCTTGGAAGCATCCTCTTTGTTGTGCACGGAAAGCATTTGGAAAATAAATCAAGGCTCTGGGAATGTGACCAGGGCCAGGCACAACAGACCCAGAACCTCTGGGTTCTCAGGCTGCCCACTTCCTCCAAGCCAGGGAGCCTCTCTGAAGTGACGGAATCCCCAGAGGAGGTCCCCAAAAGATAAACAGGCGAGAAGATAGCACAACAGGAAGACTTGAGGCTGAGGGAGAAGGTGTGCCGTTCCTGAATGGGACACAGAGCCGGACAGATGTGGATGGGGAGAGGCGGCAGCGAGCTCCAGGTGGTGCAGCACACTCCGGCCCTCCTTGCTGATGGAGGGTGAGCGCTGCAGGGCTGTGCAGAAGACATCGTCTGGTGTCCTTCCCACCAACGTCACTCTAACAAGGCAACTGAAATACGACAGCACCTGAGGTCTTCTCTATGTTGCCACTAGACTGGGCAGCCCCAAGAGTGGCAGTGGGAGAGACATTGGCACCCAAGTGGCCAGCTATGGGCACAGCGAGGGGCCTAAAGTTGCCCTTGGCGATGAGCGTCAACGAGCTCAGGGTGCGCTCCATGGAGTCTGCTGCTTGTTCACTCACCACTCTGCCGACTGTCCATCTCTGAGGGCTCTGGGAGGCCCACCCCTCTCTAGGGTACAAGATGGTGACGTTCCTGTTTAAGGGAATTCCCAGGACCATGTGTGACATGAAGTCCATCAGTGTCCTGTGTTCTCTGTTTGCCCAGCTCTGCAGGCAGGGAGCAGGACATGTGCTGCCATCAGAGGAGAATACTGTTTTGGGGGGTGAAAATGCCAGCTGTGGAGGGCTTGTTGGACAGAGTCCAAACTTAGGTGAGGTTTGTGTGAGGCTGATGCATCTTACTTTCAAAGAAGTTTATATTAGACACCCAGGTTTTATGATGCTGAGCTGTGCTGATAAGTACCACAGGCCACACCAAAATGACCCTTCTGTCACATTCCTCACAATGACCGGTAATAGCCCAACAGAGGCATTTTTAATATAGGATCCTGCAGCATATATTTGCACCAAAACTGCTTTTGTCATGGCTCTGGGTCACAAATACAAACGCTAGACAGTAACTTTAAACATATGTTACTATGGATACCAACTTTGACCATTCATAAATTCCAGACTCCGTGATATATATGACTACATACACCCTCGGACATGTGAGAACCCCATGGGGATGGTAAAAGTGACGGCTGATTCTATTTCCAGGCTGCAAAGCTCAGATTGTATAATCTTCCTATGTTGGGGCAAGGCATATTCAGAACAGCCTTTATAAGAATACCTGCCTAACATGCCACCAGCAAGTATTCATTTTGTGAATATCGTCATTTTCTCTCCTTGAAATAAAATACTGATTATACTATGCCTAAATTAGCCCATAAGGGTTTAGAATATTCTTCCACATTTTTCTAAAATGGCACGGTTGAGTTGGGGAAATAGCTCAGTTGAACAATGCCTGCCTGGCAAGCACAAGGTCCTGAGCTCAGTTCCTGGTACTAAACTAAACTAAACTAAACTAAACTAAACTAAACTAAACTAGTGACTGAGAGATGAACCGGCCAGTGTGCAAGAAGGACCTCTCGGCCTGCGGCCCCCTACACTTCCAGCAGAACTCAGCTCCCACCCTCAGCAGCCCTGACCAACCAACAGAGTGACCAGAGGACACACAGGTAGGACCTCTCGGCCTGCGCTCCCCAACCCCCCACTTCCTCTGGAAGTCAGCCTCCGCACACAGCAGCCCTGACCAACCCACAGAGTGGCCTGTGGGTCACAGGTAGGATCTCTCCACTTACAGGCTCCCGCCCAGTCACCAGAGCTCAACCTCCACTCTCAGCAGCCCTGATAGTCCCACAGACAGACCAGTGAGTGGGCAGGTAGGGCCTGTTGGCCTGTGGCCCTCTGGACTTCCACAGGAACTCAGCCCCCACACTCAGCAGCCCCAACTGATAGACCGATCAGCCGGCACACAGGTGCAACATCTTGGCCTGTGCCCTGCACTGACACCGGAACTTTGCCCTACCCACAGGTTGTGACTGGTTGACATGCAGTCAGGAACACTAGGCCTGCACCCTTGAACCATCAGAACTGGTACTTGCACAGAACCCAAGTTTGGCATCTGTCGTGGAGCCCTGCAGCAAAATTCCTTGCAGAGAGGCTGGGGGTCAGAACCTACCAGCTAACCTAGTAGCTGAGCATCTTGCCAGAGGAGCATAGCAGGCTCTCCTCCAAAACCTGAAGCAGGAAGAAGTTGAGCACAGCAGTCAGATCTAGCCAGGAACATCTGGACAAGTTCAAACTTGGTAGATCCAGACCCAAATTTCAGTAGGTTCTAACTGCATAAAATCACCAAAGTTCTGAACCAAAGGTCAGAGATGACTGCTATACAGAATGATACACACAAGTAGCAAAATGCACTCTCCGGTCCCAAGCCCACCTGCAACAAATACAGGAGACGCTACCATTGAAGAAAGTGAGAATCACACAGCCAAAATCTCTGAATTAGTAGCATCTGAAGTAAACAAACAAATGCAGAAACATATAGGGCAACTCAGATTGGAGATAACCTCTGAAGTAAAAAAAAAAAAAAAAAAGAAATCTTTGAATTACTAGAGTCTGAAGAAAAAAAACAGCTGCAGAAAAGTATAGAGGTAATCAGATCAGAAATAACCTCTGAAGTAAAAATGGACACCTCTAAATTAATAGCATCTGAAGGAAATAACTGCAGAAAGGTAGAAAGGAAAGGAGAGCAGAAATAATCTCTAAAGTAGAAAAAGAAAGGATAATTATAATGAAAGACTTAATAAATGCCTCTAAAGAAGACATTGATAAAATTAGAAGAGAATAGAAAAGTGATGGAATCTTTGAATGAGCAATATAGGAAAGAAACAGATTGCATGAAAGAGTTTTAAAGACATATACAGGAAAACAAAATCTCAATCACAGCTGGCAACACCGTATGAATGAAAGTGAAGATAGAGTTTCAGATCTTGAAGATATAGTTGCAGCTTGTGAAAAGGTAAGAAAGAATCTCTTAAAAACAATCAGGATGCATCAAAATATAACTCAACATCTACAAGATGATGCAAAAATGAACAACATGAGATTAATAGGAATCAACGAGAAAGAAGGAACCAATGATATTAAAAAAAAAAATTGGCTGAAGTAATAGCAGAAAACTTTCCAAATGTGAGAAAACAACTGGACATTCAGGTAGCTGAAACATACAGAACTCCAAATAACATCATCCAGACTAAAAACACACCCAGACATATAATAGTCAAGATCCTCAGAATGCAGGAGAATAATATACTAAAAGCTGGTAGAGAAAAGAAACAGATGACATTAAGAGGAAAACCCATCAGAATAACGGCAGATTTCTCTTCACAAACCATGAAGTGAAGAAGATCATGGAGCAAAGTGATTCAAGTCCTTCATGAAAATAAATTCCAGCCCAGAACGCTATACTCTGCAAAACTCGCTTTCAAGTTTGATGGAGAATGAAATACCTCCATGACATGGAACAACTAAAGAATTTCATGATGTCAAAGCCAACCATACACAGACTACTAAGAAATATTTTAGAGAGGGACCTAAATGACTCAAACTCTACAAATGAGAGCAGAAAGAACCCCCTGAATAGGGCAACCAATTAAACAGGAGATAAAGAAGTAAATAGTAGTAAGTAAAAGACATGTCAATTATAAGTTAATACATTTCAATTATAACCATCAATATAAGTGGATTTAATTCTCCAGTTAAAAGAAATAGACTGGCAGAGTGGATAAGGAAGCAAGGTCCAAAAATATGCTGTACACAAGAAACACGCTTAACTCATAAAGAAACTCATAGGCTAAAAGTTAAAGGACAGAAAACAATAATACATGCCCAAGCACCTCAAAAAAAAAAAAAAAAAAAATTCAGGTTAGCAATCGTGTTTGCAGACAGTCTAAACTTCAAACCAAGATTGATCAAATGAAATAAAGAAGGTTACTACATGCTGGTTAGGGGAAAAATTCAAGACGAAGAAGCAACTTTCATAAATATGCATGCACCCAACAAGGGAGCACCCAGTTACATAAGACAAATCTTAATGGATATGGAAAATCTAATATCCAATACCACAATCTTAACAGGAGACCTTAACACCACTTTATCCCAAAAAGATGGGTCAAGCAGACAAAAAAACTAGTAAAGCAGTAGCAGAACTGAACCAGATCTTGGTAAAACTGGTCTTGGTGGACATATGCCGAGTGTTCCACCCAACCACTTCTGAATACACATTTTTTTTCAGCTGCACATGGGACATTTTCCAAAATACACCACACACTGGTACATAGGTCGTGCTAAGTATATCCAAGAAAACACATTATTCCATGCATATTATCTGACCGCAGTACAATCAAACTGGAAAAAAATAACAACAGAAATCACAAGAACCCCAGAAATGCATGGAAATTAAACAGCACCCTTCTCAGCAACCAGTGGGTTACAGACAAAATTAAACAATATTTACAGTTTAATGAAAATTCAAACACAACATACCGGAATTTATGAGATGTAATGAAAGTAGTTCTTAGAGGAAAATTTATAGCTCTGAACTCACGTATCAAGAAAACAGGGTGCGAGCAAATAAATACTCTCATGCAGCACCTAAACCGACTAGAAAAGGAAGAGCAAACGAAACCCAAAGCCCAAGGATGGGAGGAAATGATAAGGATTAGACCAAAAATTAATTCAATCAAGACAGAAAAAACAATACAAAGAACTAATGAAAAAACAGCTGGCTCTTTGAAAGATTAAATAAAATTGATAATCACCTAGCTGACCTCATTGAAAAGAAGAAAGGACTCAAATTCAAGCAATAAGGAATGAAAGGGGTGAAATTATTGCAGACCCTGCACAGATTCAGAGGATCATTAATAGCTACTTCGAGAATCTTTACTCTCATAAAATTGAAGACACAGATGAAATGGACAGATTTCTAAAAAGGTACACTACAAAAACTGAATCAAGAAGATATAAGAACTCTAAATAACCCAATAATAGTCAATGAAATAAAAAATTTAATAAAAAGCCTACCAACAAAGAAAAAAAATTGCATGTCTACATCCTGTGCTCTGTATAACTACTATGAAGATAACAATATGCATTGTATCAATTATTGGGAATGTACTACTATTGTGTTTTTGAAAAAGTCACATAAATAATTATATAAAATAAAAAAAAAATAAGATGGTCACTGGTAGGGAACCTGGAAAGACTCATCATTTCTTATGAGAACCAAAATGAAAACCAAACCAAATCAAAACAAAAAAACAATAAACAATAACTCCTAACAAATAATCAAATATGCCAGGCCTAGGTTGGTCTCTCACTCTGACTTCCTGGTCCTTTCTCTAACCCACCAGGATATAGTCCTCCGAAGCTTTTGCAACCTACATGGTTGCAACCTACAGTCCAAACATGGAGGCAGAACAACTCCAAAGGTCCCCTGCAGCCAGGAAAACAACCTTGGCAAGGGTCAACAAAGCATGTGGTCCAAAAGTTAGTTTAACAGATATTCTGAATTTGTGTAAGCATTTTTTTCGTCAACTGAATGGTTAGCCTCCTCTATTAGTTATAATAATTATAATTTTCTTAACTACCACATATTGCCTACAATAGGTGGAGGGATATTTCTCACCTCTAATTGTCTGGGCTCCATGGCTATTTGGTGACCTTGAGTCTCATCTTGCCCTAGCCAGGGCTTTCCCCAGAGAACTCAGAATGACAGTCATGGCTGAGATCAACCTTTGTCCTCTTGATAGCCAGTTGCATGTATTTGCCTTAGAGAATTCTCAACTAGGTTCTCTGAAATTTACAATAGAAATCCTAGACAGCAAAGGCTGCAGTTGAAAAGGAGCCTCCAGCTGCCCTAAGCAACGTCCACTCGCTTACCTCATGTGTCTGCACCGTGCTTCAGAAACCTGCAGCAATGTCTGCTGGAATCTGAGCCAGGTTCTGAGTATGAAGAGTGGTTGATATATATGGTGAATATTTAAATGTAAAACAAAAGATATTACTATGTGATGTAATGCCACGAGTCCTCTTCAACACCCTGTCCACCTTTAAGCACATTTATCCCATCATTGTCACCAATTTCTGAAGCAGCTCTGGAGTCCTCTTTCAAAAATGTCTTTAGTTGTTCTGTTGTGGTGGCTTCTGTGTCCTGAATTGGTTCACAATATTTCCCTTTTATAGTCATTTGACTTTGGGGAATGGCTGGGCATGGCACAGTGACAGATCTAGTGAACAGGGCGGGTGAGGTGATATTGTGTTTTTATGTGACGGAATGGCAGTAAGCTACCTATCGCTCAGGGTTCAGTAGAGAAACTAGTGCAAGACATACAGATACTTAAGAATTCACAAGATGGTCTTAGATGGCCACCCATGGAGCTGGGAGAGAAAAAGTGGGAAAGACCCGTCTGCACGCCACAGTGTCCCCAAGAGTCTTCATTGGGAGGCTGAAGAGTCTGCACTGGAAGCCAGGAGACACCACCCAGGGTGAAGGTGCAGACTGGAGCACCTCCAAAGCAGCCAGCGGCTCTTCCTCCTTTGCTTCCCCTTTATTCATTCAGGTGCCAGGCCTATCCACCGATGTCACTCACACCCAGGCTGGGCCTTCTCTCTTCAGTGAATCCTTTCAGCCACATCCAGAACTATGACTATCTCATTAAAAGGCTTCCAGAACTGCCTCGGGAAGCGGGTAATTTAAACATTCACATATAGGGGCTGGGGAGATAGCTCCGAGGCACAAGTGCCTGCTGGGCAAGTGCAAGGTCGTGAGTTCGAACCCTGGTCCCACAAAAAAAAAAAAATAAATAAATAAATAAAATAAACATTCACATATATAGTGTCCACACCCCACATGCCTGCCCTGCTGTAGGTTGCTACCCACATGCTAGAGGGCATGGACATGACCTCATGTCAGTTGGCACACTCCATATGCCCACTCTAGAGAGAACTGAGGTGGCCCTCAAGCCTTAGGGATAATATGATCACAGCAGGGGTGAGAAAAGCCCTGGCAACCCAGCAGATAACCAGTGCACAAGAGTGTAAGCACAGGGGAGCTCTGGGGCTGAGGGAAGCCCCATGGGCTCAGAGTACTTCCAGAACATGACATAAGATGAGCTCTCAGGCAGTGTTCTGATAACATGCCCCAAGAGTCCACCTGTGGGTCACTCCTGGACCACGGTGATTCCTGGCACGTTGCCATTCTTTGCTGCCACCACTCCCTGCCACATAAGAAGGGGACAATGTGGCATCCAGCCCACACAACACCCAGAGAGAATGTGTAGTGTCAGAGAGCACTGGGACAGGTGGGACTGAGGATACCTCTTCCTGCTCAGGATCTGAGATTTCTTTCTTGGTTACGTGTGGAATTTCCCATTGTTACTATCTGTTTTTTGACTCTTCTTGTTGGTTATAAAGATAGATGGATTTCACTTAGGCAGATCTGCGCATGGACATGCTGTGACAGTGTGTTGTCCTCAGCTCCTTGTCCAGCCCTCTGCATAGCTGCACATTTTGTTCACATCCCATCCCATAGCGCCTTCCCCAGACCTTCTCCTCACTCTCGTCTTCTTCATCTTGCGTCACAATCTTCTCCTTTACTCTTGCCTTTCTTAGATTGCTCATATTAGGCCTCATGTGAAGGATGTGGCTCTCTGAATGTGATTTATTTTGCTCCATATGAAACTCTAGATCAGCGGTTCTCAACCTTTCTAATGTTGTGACCCCATGATACAGTTCCTCATGTTGTGGTGACCCCAAACCAAAAAATAATTTTGGTGGCTACTTCAAAACTGTAATTTTGCTACCATTATGACTCAGAATGGCTTTAGGCAACCCTTGTGTTTTGGTTATTCAACCCCCCACCAGGGTCGCAACCCACAGGTTGAGAATCGCTGTTCTAGATCCTTCTAGTTTCTTGCAAAATGACAGTGGCTGAAAAATTTACCAACTGTATATATAGGCCCAGTGGCCCTTATCCATTCATCCCTCAATGGGCATAAGATGACTTGCATAGCTGGGCTCCTGTGAGCCCCCTGCGAGCTGACAGCAGTGGGGGCTGTTCAAGTTCATGTGTCTTCCTAAAGCCTCTCGAGAAATCACAGCTTTACAAGTCAGGTGCAAAACTTCAGCAGAGTTGTCTGCTCATGTCCACCAAAATGACTGAAAGCACACGATCTGTGTATTTAAGCACTTTGGTTGGCAAGAACCCACTCAGAGAGTGAGTGTGTGGGCGGAGCCTGGCCCTGGAAGGAGCTACACAGGCCGGGGGCGAAGCTGCTCCCTTGTTCTTGGATCCTTGGCTTATGGTGTGGAATCTCAGATTGGCCACAAACTGCTGTTCTCTCTGCCATGTGCCAGTCAGCCTTGGGCCAGCTGAATATAGACGGAAGCCTCCAGTAACTGTGAGCTAAATCAACCTTTCCTTCCTTCAGTTTGAGTGTCAGGTATTTGTCCCAACAATGAGAGAAGAGTAACTAAGACAATGTCTAAACATTGTGTGTCTTTCCTCCCCTTTCAAATATCAGCTTCTGTCACGTGAGAAAATATGTCTGATATTGTTGATATAAGACAGGGATTGGAAATTTCTTATAATATCCAGATAAATAAATGCAATGGCAATTCATGTAGCAACTGTGCCTGACAATAAGATGCCCGGAATAGAGCAGGCATGTCTTTTCATCTCAGGTCTCGTTCTTACTTCCAAAGGATGCGTTTCCAGCTTTCCGTCAGGGCCACGCACACGCTGACACTGCTGTGCACTTTCGTGTTCTTGCTTCTGCCTAGCACGTCACGGAGCAGGTGAATCACAAGTGTTTCTGAACAGCAATCAAGATGGGCATTGTTCTCAAAGAAGTCCATTCCAAGTGATGGCATTTTGATACTGACATTTAAGAAGAATTGCAGGTCAATTTTTCACACACACACACACACACACACACACACGCCTGTAAGAGCTGGAGAAGAGGGGTGAGGGTAAGTGGGGAAAAGAAGCAACGAGATAAGTAGATAGAAGAAGGAAAGGAAAAGAGGTAGTTTTTCTCAGGGATGCTGTCAGTCCTCCCAAGGGCAGAAGAACCACCATACCAGACACAAGTCACAGCCAGAGGGCACATTGGTCTTGCTGTGACAAGAAGATGGCATTGTGTGCACTGCAGGCTGCCCTCTCTGCAAGCGTGGGCTGCAAGAGCATTGTTGACATGAGCGGGAGGATCAGGGTGGAGGCACAGGAGTGCAGGGTGAGGGGAAGCAGATGTGGATTTGCAAATCTAGCTGCTTGCTGAGGGAGCTTTGCAGCCAGGATGCCCTCGGGGTGACTGCCATGGCAACTGTACTTCCCTGACACAGCGCGGTCTCTGCACATACTGCTCAGAATAGAGGAAGGGAACACCAGCCCCACGTGTGGCGCACTGCACCTGACCACCGCACTGGAACCATTCTCTCTCAGGTTAGACCAGGGCCATGCCTTTAACACGGAATGAGTGAATGGTCAGAGCCACCGAGAACAAAAATAGGTTGACTTGGAAGCCAAGACCAGAGAGACATGACCCTGGCAAGGCTCCAGATCCAGCCCAGCTGCAGTGCACAAGATGAAGGGGGAACCTAAACAGTGAACGACTGTCCACTAAGGGGTTTAACGTACGAAGGTAACCATGGTACGTGGTACAAAGTCCAGTTGCAGTCAGTGTGATTGGCTTTCCGGGTGGGGAATAAGTGTTGGGTAGACTGCTCATTGATGACTTTATTATGCTGTTAGTCATTCTATATGTAGATCTATGTGGCTTAAGCAGGTGTGTGTGTAGCTGAGGGTGGACTTCTGCTAGTGCAGTTAAGGTGTGGCCTTCAAGATAGGTTTACATTTAAATTGCAATCCATGGGATCTGTGACTCTGTCAGTCAAGGAGCTTCATCCTTAAAGGTGAAATACTCCCATCACCTCAGGTGCTGTGTTCTTCTGCAATAGGGTGGGTGTTTACATTATGACCTTAAAGCGTCTGTGTAGCAGGAGGCACACTGCCATAAACTGGCCTTGAACACACGCATGTCACCCTTCTTGCCCCTTCCTGAGGCGGTTCTGGAAGTCTTTGTTACTGGATCGCTTTAGTGGCACTGTCACGGTGGCCTTGGTTCCTGAATGGGTGCAAAATGCTTCCCTCTGCTGGGCATTGGGACATCCCGGGCTCCCAGCCAGAAGTTCCATGGTGCCACGTCCAGCCACTGTGGTGGATAAGGACACAGCACAATGGGGCCTTGAACTTGTCTTTCCCTCAGGAAAGATGGCGCTTGGCAGCAACGTTCACCTTATTCCTTTTTTCTTTTTTGGAGGGGGCGGGGAAGGTCTACAGGATGAGAACTTCTCAAATTTGGCTTCAGAAAGTGGCAGGGATGATGCGACAATTGGACTCAAAAGAGTGGGAGTGTTAGCGAGGCGCTAATGGTCATTCGTGTGCTCTTTGTTAGTTTGTTTAAAGTTATTGGTACAATTTAGGTACACATAGCAATGACATTCACCATAGCGGATTTGCACCAGCACTTGATATATCTCGAGTCCTCTTTTCTCCCCGATTCCCATCTCCTCCTTTCAAACCTATTCCCCTCCTTATTCACAAAGCTCTGTTTTCATTTTACCTTTTTCTCACTTTTTCCTTTGCTTCCTTCCTGTCCCCTTACCCTCCCTAGTTCCCTTTTCCTTTTGAACAGTTTTTATCTATTTCACAATATCTGGTGTACATTTTATCTCTTATTTATATTTTCAGTTGCTCACACTAGAGAGACAATGTGATATTTACACGAGTTTTTGGTTCATTTCCCTCACAGTACAATCTCAGGGCATTCATTCAGCTATAAGTTTCTCAATTTCATCTTTCTTTATGGCTGAGTAATATACCATTGTGTTAAAAAAATTCTTGTATGCATTCATTGATTGATGGATCTTTGAGCCGCTTCTAAGATTCGGCTACCACAAACTGTGTGTCTATAAACATGGATGCACACGTATCACTGTGGTATGATGCTTTTAATTCTTCTGGGAAGACCCAGAAGGGGAGTTGCTGGATCCAATAGTACTTCTAATCTGAGTTTTCTTTCTTTTTCTGTCTTTTTTGAGACAGGGTTTCCCTGTGCAGTTCAGGCTGGCCTTGAGTTCACTTTGTAGCCCAGGCTGGTCTCCAACTCATACTGATCCTCCTGCCTCAGCCTCCCGAGTGCTGGGATTATAGGCGTGTGCCACCACGCCCGGCTTCTAATCTGAGTTTTCTGAGGAATCTCCACACTAATTTCCACAGAGGTTGCACTGGCCTACTTCCATATCAACAGCACCGAAAGGTTCCTTTTTCTCCACAGCACCTTGGTTTACACGGCTGTTTGTTTATAAATTGGCTTGTGTCCCTTCCTCATTGGCCAGGATTCCAAAAAAGAAAGTCTGCCATACCCTGTGCTCATTTGGTTAGAAGAGCTCTACAGGAGAGAATGGGCCATGGGTCCCTTTCTTCCCTGAGCTCCTTAGCTTACCCGCGCTGGGTGGGATCTCCAAGAAGCGTTCCATTTTGTGCCTTTTGCTCATGAAGTCTGTGCCTGCGCCCATGTCATTCAGCAGACTCAGTGTTTTATTTCAGTGCTTAGATCTTTGATCCATTCTGATTTTAGTGTCGTGCATGGTGATAGATGTAGGTCAAGTTTTAGTCTTTGGCATGTGGAAAGCTATTTTTCCCAGTACCATTTGCAGAAGAGGATATCCGTCTCCTGTGGAAAGCTATTTTTCCCAGTACCATTTGCAGAAGAGGATATCCGTCTCCTGAGGCTTTGTGTTTTATATTGCAATAAAAATTTAAAAAATTAACCACTAACTCTATCTTTTGATCATACTTTTTACGGGGGTATGAGCAACACTCCTAGCAATTTCATAAACTAAGGGGCTCTAATGTTTTCTCAAGATATGGAAGACATGTACCTGACCGTAACTTTTGGGGGGGAGGCAACAGGAAACTTGATGTTGGTGATCTTTAGTAGGTTTAATTTTATTTGAATGTATAAGCCCAATAGCTACTTCCCAATGAACAACATGACAGATTCCTACAGACAAAGCGAGGACATCATTGAGCTTAGCTCCAGGTAAGCGCTTACTCTGAGCTATCTCCCCAGCCCTGACATTAGCTCCAAATAAGGTTTCAATCGGTAAACATCCAATTACGTCCCATGTCCGAGGGACAGTAGAAATTCAGACTAATGCTAGCGAGTGATGAAGGAGAGGCTACATCATATGACTGCCTCGCTCAAGGAACAGATAGCAAGTCCTGCTTCGACCCAGGGCGTGATGCTTGGCCCAGCCCTTGCACGCTTACACACGCACTCTTTTGTGTCCCGAGTCCTCCACGCATGGTTATGTGTTTCAACTAGGAATAAAACCGTGCAATGAAGCAGCCAAGCTTCCCTTTTGGCTCTTCACCCGGCAATCCATCATGCTTTATTTTATTGCTTAATGATGATCTGCCAAGGGAATAGTGGAATTCCCTCAGCTTCAGTTAGATAATCTCTGCAAATAAAAATGAAGTTTATAGCTCTCCTGGGTGCCGCAGCGGGGATACAAAGCCAGAATACTAGCAGTCCTGGACCCTCTCCTCCTTTAAGCACAAAGGGATCTCCAGGTGTTGGAAAGAAAGAGGCCACTGTCTCCTCAAAGTGTAGGTGTAAAGAATGCTTTGAAGAATTGCATAAATGATCCCCTTCTGTTCTAAGTAGGTGACCAATTGATATGTCTTTTAGGCATCCAAATAACTGTCAATAACTCACCCTCCCCATTCTAGTGGCAAATCAGCCCATTTCCATCACAGCCTTAGGACTTCTTGGAAGGTCAGGATCATGTCCCCTTTCAGGCCTACGACTCTGGCTGCTTGCATTGCAAAGTGGGACTGAGTTGCCGATTGGTCAACGTCGGAGCTAGTACGCGGAGATGCTGCTGAGGACAAACGTCCACGTGTCTCTTGGCACAGGCTTGAACAAACGGCTTCATCCCTAGGGTCTCATTCAGGTCCTTAAGACACCTTCTGAGGCCCATGCTGGCATCAAATTATGCAAACTGAACATCCAGGCATTGAGCCACTGGGCGAAGGAGAGACAGCAGACCCGATGGTGACCTTCTTCCTGAACTCAAACCTACATCGTTTGCCTGCTTTCCATCTCCTCATGGTAGGAAGTCTCCTGCTCTGCTTTCCACTTACGAGACTGCCCCTGTTGACTTCTGCAACACAGGGTCCAGGCTTTCCAGTTCACCCGTGTGCCAGGATAATTTCTGAGGGCCTTATGCTGCAGGGGATGCATAATCCTTGCGCCTTCACTTGGTTCTCATCTTTGATACATAATTCATCCTTACCAAAGTACACACATTCAGTGTGCTCATTCTTTTATGAGGATCTGGGTTCCCGCGCCTGTAGAGTAGCAGAGAACACCTTTGGTGCTTTCCATTTGTGGCGCATTCAGCATGCTACGCACACCCATGACCAGGAATCTTAATACCCAAGAGGCACTCTGTCCTCATGGACAGCTTGTAGACAAAAGAGTGTGTCCGTCAAGGAGCCCTAGGTATAGTAGGCAGTCCCACTTCCCTATTCCCATGTGGTGGATTGGAAAGGCTAAAAACTGGACAACTGCCACTCAGTTTCTTCGACTGCAATTCCTTTAAGTTATTCAGATCATGCTGCTTGAATGCACACTTGCCTTTATTATTCAGAGCATGGAAGGACTGGGATTTTCTTTACCTCATGCTAAAAAATTTGATCCTATGCCTAGGACCAGGAAAGTGCTCACTTCCTTAGGGCTTTTGCCGAGGTCCTCAGAACGTGAGCAGCACTTGCCCTCTTCTGGTCCCTGCTTTGGAGTCATGCTCGTCCTTCCTGGTCGGCCTGGTCCTATGCGATGGCCACCAAGGAGAAATCTGCTTTCCAGACTCTACTAACTCCCATTTCTAGCCAGGACATTGCTCAGCCCTGCACTTTTTTGTGGAAATGTGCAGACATCTGCTGGGCACCACGACTGGAGACGTGACGCCAGCATCATCCATCCACGCACACTCCCACATGTCCCTTTATCCCTCACCTGACATCCTGCACCTCATCCACCCGGTGCCTTCATTGGGATAAGGGAGTCAGGGTGCCATGCTTAGGACGGTGCCTGCCTATTTAAAGGAAGGAGGAAATAGAAACTTGTGACTGAAACAAGAATTAAATTAGGGCAGGTAATTTAATCAGGACAATAAATGATGGGGAACACCTGAGAAGGACATCTGCCCTGGGGTGGAGTGGCAGGAAGCAGGGCCGATGGGAATGACTTTGCAGTCAGGACCCGGAAAATGAAGTGACATTTGCGCAGAGGAGGAGGGGGATGGGCGAAAATGGTGCTCTAGGTACAGGGAACAGCGGCTGCTGAGTTCCAGAGGACATAAATCTGGGGAGTTATCAGCACACAGATTTTTCAGTTCTGACACAGATTATTTTTTATGTGATAATTCATGCTAGATTCTGACCATTTATTGGCAATTGGCTATAAAAGGAGATGACAGAAATCTCTCCTATATCTCTGTAGGTAGCAGTTTTTCAAATCAAAGTATTTTTATTGAACTTTCCTATGCTTTCTTGAAATCATAGAATAGAAAACGTAAAACTGGCACTGATTTTGCTGTTGATTCAAAACAAAAGGATTGATTTAATGCCTTCAAAACACATGCTCCTGTCTCTCAAGAAATTTAACGAACTCATGAGTAGTAAAAGGTTTTTGGACCACATGACCAAGGGTTAATGACGTCACCTTGTGGAAGGAAGCACGCTGAGTTAAAGAGGACACCTACCGGGCAGACTAGGAATGGAGCATCAACACAAGAGCAGAGGCTCCTGGGAGCTGTTGTGGGAGTTTTTGAGAACAGCAGAGGTATGAAGAGAACACTGGCATCTGCAGTAAGGAAAGTCAGGTCTCTATAGAGTGCACACCAATTCAGAGCCCAGCCTTAGGCCTGCACACAGTGATACCTCAACTTCCATTTAGAGCAGCTGGGCTTACACAGACTGAAGACATGTGCTCCAAGCTCACATGCGCACAACCCTGTATCGCAGCTTCCTCCTGTGGAAGTCTGGAAGCCCAGCCAAGGGTGGGCCTAGGGGCTGGGGCTGTACGTACTGTGTTTGACCCACACAAGGGTCAACCTGTCACCACCAGACCCAGCAAGACCTGTCATTTGGAGAGGTGGCAGCAGCTCTTCCTGGATACTGCTGCCATGCTGTGGCTTCTCCTGTAGGACTTGTCCTCCTTCCTACTCTTCCTAGGAATGGTGTTTAGGAAAGAACAGAATTCTTGTGTCTCCTTTAAAAAACCATCCATGCATGTCACAACTTTTTTATTGAAGGATTTGCTGTATCCTTGGCACAATTAAAGGGCTGGAAGCCAGGCATAGTAATGCTAGGCGCTAGCTCTCTGAAAGACTGAGGCCAAGAGAGTGGCAAGTTCAGGCCCAATCTGGAAAGCTCGGTGGGTTAGGAAGACCTCGTCTCAAAAAGGAAGAAAGAAAAGGCTAGGATACTGCTCAGCTCAAAAGCTCTGGGTTCAAGCCCTAACATGGCAGTACACGATGAATGAAACATAAAGTGCTGGAAAGAAAGTAAGAAAAAATTCAGACAAATACTCTTACTGTGGTGGTACTATTTACCACAGCAGGTAGCATAATTATTGCTAATAAATTATTCTCCAAGTTCTCCTCTCCTCCGCTGTGTGATAGTGACACTGATCTCAGTAGGCTCCATTTCTGATTTCCCATTTGCACCCTATTCAATCCTGCAATGGCCCTCACACAAGACGGGGAGAGGCTCATATTAAGGAACGTGGAAAACTTACTCCTTCCTGTCTGTACTTTTAACTTCTGGTCTACCCTTTCAGTGCCTGTCTACCCCCTTACTTCCTGTTTGCTTTCTACAAATTATTATTGTTATTAATTATTGTTATTATTTGTATTTTAGGGAAGGGTCTACAGGGTATTCAGGGTCTACTAGATCAGACTCATAGTAATCCACCTGTTTACAGCCTCCCAAGAGCTGGGGTTACAGGCGCACACGAACACACCCAATCTCAATTGTCATCTCAGCATGCCCTGGGGGGTGGGACCAGCACAGCTGGCCCCCGGGATCAAACACCTGGCCCCTGTGTCTACTTGTGGATGCTTAAATCCGCTGAACTATTTGGCCAGCCTTTCCACGAATTATTAGGTGTTCCCTATGGGTTCCTGCCCTCCCTCTCACTTCCTGCCTTTCCCCATTGACTTCCTGTCTGCTTCCTACTCATCTGGGCCTAGCTCGACCCTGGCAGTGGCACTTTGCTTTCTTAGCAGCAGGTGACTCCAGCTTGCATCTCCCTGAAGAAGCAGAGCCATCACGCTGCCCCTGTAGGGTTCCAGCAAGCTGATGGAAAGCTTCTCGTATTCAGAGCCTCGAGACCTAGCTGTAAATTTTTAACACTTAGCAACTGCAAAGTGTCCCTCAGTCCTCCACCATGCGCATGGTGGCTGATTGCAGCAGCTGCAGTTCAATGATGCCTTTTGCTTTTGTTACCCACCAGTTCTCTAAGCTCTGTTGACTGCATTGTGTTCGTGCTGTCTTTCCAAATGATATTTGTAGCATCTCCTGACTGGGCTGTGATTGATATAGCTAATGAACATTATCTAGAAAGTCAAAACAGGTGTGTTGATCCCTGGTCCCACACGCCATTCCTGCCCTGCTCCCAGGGTGCACTGAGCCAGCAATCAAGTCCAGGCGTGGTGGCACATCCCAGCACTGGGGAGGCTAAAACACAGGCGGGTCACTACAAGTATGAGCTGCATAGTGAGAAGCTGTACCAAATAGATACATGGATTAAAAAAATAAAATTTAGCTAGGATTAAAGGTCCCACTGAACCCAGCTCTTCCCCTCCTGCGTATTTTGCCAGAACTACTGAAAACATCATCGCACAGCAATATATGTTTACCCATATTTGTAGCAGCGCAATTTGTCATAGCTAAATCTTGGAAATACCCAAACGCTCGTCAGCTGAGGAACGGATAAAAAACGTGTGGTGGTTTTTATACAATGAAGTATTACTGAGCTCTGAAAAAAAAAAAAAAAACATAAACTGGAAGCTTTTATAGGTAAACTGATGCAACCAGAGACTATACTCATAAGGGAAACAAGTCAGACCCTCATGGGTAAGTATCATTACATCTGCTTAGTGTAAGAACCTGAAAAGGAAAATAAAATTTGAAAGGTACCATGGATACTGTGAAAATAAAAGCAACTTTGCAAAGGGAAGGAACAGATGAGATAAGGGAAAGGAGAAAAGAATAGAAAGAAAGAAAGAAAGAAAGAAAGAAAGAAAGAAAGAAAGAAAGAAAGAAAGGGAAAATATATGTATGTAAGCAGGAGAGCTGAGAAGATTACACTACTAATTTCTGGTGGTCTCTTAAAAGGAACAGTTAATGCTTAAATTATTTTTTTTTCTTTTTAAAATTTGTGACCACTTTTGCATGCTGATATATCTGCTGCTAAGAATAAATAATTGGAATGCCACCATACGCAATATAACAGCCTTCATTGAATTTCTATTGTCTCATTTAGTAAAATATGGTAACGTTTTTAATGTGTTTTTCCCCTATTTTTATTCTCTTTAAAATTGAATATTTACATTTACTTCCAAGCAATAAAACATTCAGGAAGCTATCCAGTATTTCTTATTAGTTCTCCAGAACAATCCTGTCAATGTCTTGATTATGACCAAATTTGAGCCCAGGGCACATGGCCCAGGTCTAACACTGCCATGCGGCTATGCTACTCCCCCTCTTCCAGAAAGCTACGACTGTGCCTGAAGCTTACGCACGTCTTCTACCCATCCGCTCTGCTGCTTCTTCCCATTTTAGTCCTATATTACTTTCCTGGCTCCAGAACATTTTTCAAAGTCAATTGAAAATCTGGCAGCATTTCAGACAGCTTCCTAGGATTTATTGGGTGCTTCAGAAAAATTTCTCAATGACTAGAGTTTCCAAGGAATCCCTAGAGTTTGTGGCTAGAAATACAACCCAATCTACTTCAAGCCGGTTCCACGAACAAGTCTCCAACCAACCAAGTGAGGAAGTTCTGGGACAGAATCAAGGATCATAACACTAGCAAGTTCTTCAACATATTTTAAAACAGAAGAATAATCAGATTCATAGGAAAAAGATATCGATCTTATGCACAAATGTCTTCCAAACATCACATTTGATCCAATAAGACATGCATATATGTAGATTTTTAGGCCATAAACATAAACAAGGGCCAGTGAGATGGTTCAGCAGTCTAAGCGGCTTTTTTAGGCAAGCTTAGACAACTGAAGGGACTGTGGTTTGATCCCCAGCACCACATGCTGTGTTGGCCCACCCACAGGGCAGGCTGAGCTGGTCATAAAAACAAAAACAAAAACAAACAAACAAAAAAAACCAAGATCATCTTCATTAAATGAATAGGAAAATCAACTCCTGCAATAAAAATTTCTAGACAAACCTTATTGCAAAGTATTGAGGAAAGGGGGACCAGTGAGGAATCCCCGAAGACTAAAGATTCTGCTTAGGCAAGCTTAGACAAGAGCAAGGACCGAGGTTCAATCCTCAGCACCACGTGCTGCATCCGCCCCACCCTCAGGGTGGGCTGAGCTGGCCACAGAGTCTGGGCATAGTGGCGTATGCCCGCAATCCCCGT
Organism: Myocastor coypus; assembly: GCA_004027025.1. NCBI lineage: Eukaryota > Metazoa > Chordata > Mammalia > Rodentia > Myocastoridae > Myocastor > Myocastor coypus. Next base: position 13,696 of record PVJA010003444.1, on the reverse strand, counting down.
GCTGGGGAGGTGGAAAAACAGGAGGGTCACTATGAGTCCACGCTGCGTAGTTAGATCCTATAACAACCAAACACATTTAAAGAAGAAATGAAAGTATTAAGGAAGAGAAATGTGTTACCAAAAGCTTCAGTGATTCAACCATTTCTTGAGAAGCTACAAGCTTTAAAAAAAAATCTAGAATATCTGGCATTGGTATAGAAAAAAATCAGATTGTACTGATTGAAAAACTAATTATCCACTTATGTATAATCTGAAATAGAAGTTGTCAAAATTCAGTAATTCTTCTGTAAATATGAAATACAAGCATTAGTGACAAGGAACAACAGTGACTTTTGATTAGGGCATAATGAAAGAATATTTCTGTCACCCTTTCTGGTGATAGAGATGGGTAAACAAATTCTCCTAAAGAATTTGTCATTAGGAGCAAAAAGCAGATAATTATAAGATTAAGCCATGTGTGGCTTAGTAGAGGACCCCAGCAGGCTGCAGAGGGAGACGCTAAGTCCACAAAAGTTTAGATCCAACAATGTCACTGAGCTGGAAACTGCATGAAAAACCACTGCACAGAGAGCATTCTGGAATGTTCCACTAGGATTCTGGTCTCTTTCCTTGCAAGTACTATTGGAGCAATGGCAGCGGCATGAGTAAGATTGAAAAAAAGCAAAAAAAAAAAAAAAAAAAAAAAAAAAAAAATAGGCAAAACCCCTCCTGCTCGGGGTATTGTAAAAAACGATGGATATCTTGGTTCTGAACACACATGAAAATAATATGTGGCCATTTGTGCATGAATCAGTCTGGAGGAGCGATGATGAAAGCAAGCCAAACAGGAGCCCTGAGTGACCAGACTTCAACTGGATACACGCAGGAAATAGAACCCAGATTATGATGGGCAAAGAGGATGAGAAGGGAGAAGTGTAGGCCACAGATCCACACTTACGGTTAGGTAAGGTAAGCGGGTGCGGATGTCTAAGGAGCAGGATGAGGGCTGCAGTCAGTAGCACTGGACCATGAGACAAAAGTTTTGTAAATACTCTGTATATTCCCACCTTTACACACACCAAAGTACCTAGAGGGAGCGACTGGTTAATTTGGTTGCCCGTGGCAATTATTTCCCTATGTTTAGACATCAACATGTCTGTAACACATGAACCTTGAATACGTACAATTAGATTTAATATAAAGTGCGAATAAAAAGGATAAAGGAAACTGAGGTGACAAGGTCGCATAAAATAGAGATTATAGAAAGTATAAAACACCCTAAAATCTCTGGAGATATAAGACCTAATATGATAAATTGGCTAGAGAAGAGCTAGGGTTTGTGTCTAGAGGTCGCTGACGGCCTCATGCTGTTACAGGGACAGGCTTTTGGTGGCAGCTAAATCTAGAGCTTGCAACTGATTCATTGTTCAGCGCTGGGATTAAGGGTACTGGGACTGCGGATTGGCATCATTCTAATCTCTGCAAACTTTTTTTTTTTTTTTGCAAGGTCTCATTATGCAGCTTGGAATCCTAGTGATCCTTCTCATTTCTGCCTCCCTAGGGCTGGGATTATAGGAGTGTGCCACCATGGCTGGACTCCATCTGCTGCTCAGAGCACCTGAGGGCAGGGCTCGTGCTGCATGCAGTACTAGGGATTGAACCCTAGGCCCTGTGTTTACCTAAGCAAGAGCTTAGTCCACTGAACTATACTGCTGGCCCTAATCAAGCAGTCTTGATAAGATAAAGGGAAACAACAAAAGCTTGTTTGTCCTCTTTTTATTTTTATTTTTATTTATTTTTTTCTTGTTTTAGAACTTTTTGTTTGTTTGTTTATGCATTTTTATGGCCAGCTCAGCCTGCCCTCAGGGCAAGGCTGGTGCAGCATGTAGTGCCTGGGGTTGAACCGCGGTCCCTGCAGCCGCCCAAGCTTTCCTAAGCAGGCGCTTTAGACCACTGAGCCATCCTGCCGGGCCCTGTTTTGCGCTCGTTGCTTTTGCTGTCTTCTGCCACCGTGAACTGCGGCCTGACTGCCGCGGCTCCTGCCTTGGAGCCAGCTGAGTCAGCGCGTCCTTCCTTCACTTTCCCTCCTCAGCAGCAAGGAAAGGTGAGCAGCATGAGAGGGGACGAACTGCAGGCAGAAGCCATCACTTGAGAGGACACTGGTAGGGATTGGGCAAGGTAAGGAGCATAACGGAAGAGGGGAGAGAAATACATGGCGCTCCCGAGGGACGCAGAGCGCTGCTGAGGAGAGCAATGCACACAGAGTAGAGCAGCAAGGGGGAAAGGGCTAGAAAAGAAGAGAAGCAAACTACTGAAGAAACAGCGCGAACACTTTCCGATCCGATGGAAAGTACTGATCTGTGCTTTCAGCAAGCGCAGCTTCCCCTGAGTGTGCCCGATGGCATCAAACCTTTGCACATCCCAGGAAACGTGCTGGAGACAAACGTGAAGAGATCACAGAAAGCATCGGGAGGAAAATAGCTGTTTGTGGACCATGAAGGGCCAATGAGAGAAGCTGCTGGCTGCTCATCTGGTGCCATGGAATTCAGGAGGCAGCAGAGTGGTGTATTCTTATTTTTTTATTTATTTTTACTTTTTGTATTTTAGGGAAGGGTCTATAGGGTGTTCAGGGTGTCACTACTAGATTGGAATTGTAATGATCTGCCTGTTTACAGCTTCCCAAGAGCTGGGTTTATAGGCACGTACCACCATGCCAGGCTCAGTTGCCCTCTCAGCACACCCTGGGGGGTGGGGCTGGCACAGCAGGCCCAGGAATTGAACTCCTGCTTGCAGGTGCTTTAATCCACTGAGCTATTTGGCCAGCCCAGAGTAGCATATTCAAAGTGTTCAAAAGAAATAGCAAGAAAAAGGTTATCACCGTGAGCAAGTTCTCAGTGAGTCTGGATCAGCGTGGTTCTTCTTACTGTCTCCCCGGAGAAGAAGAGCCCTCGAATGTGTTGGGAAGAAGGGAGACCAGGGAGCCTGCGGGGGAGGGCCCCACTCTGCTCCGTGGCCTTGTGGTGCTGAATATGCTTAGTTACTTTCTCCGGGTACATCAGGAGCGGCCTAGGGGACAACACCTGAGCGGTGGCGGGGAGGCTTTCCAGGTCTCCTCTCCAACGCAGATGAGTGAGGCAGGGTAAAGAGCAAGCCTCGTCCTCCCAGGGCGCTTTCTGGGCCAAAGCATCCAGCGCCTGGTGATGGCTAGGGTTCTGCATCTCTTGTGCATGGGTGTAGTCAACCTTACCAGACCCCAGAGCAGTTGGTCCTGGCCACGCCACGATCCCACCTCACAGACCACCGGTCTCAAATCTGTCTAACACATCAGAAGCAGATGGAGAAGTCACTGCTCACTAAGGTGACTGAAGTAGAGGAGGGGGACGCTGAAGGGCGTGGGCGGGGCTACAGAGAGACGGGAACTCCCACGCGTTGTTGCAAGGGCGTCCGGGCGTACAGCCCCTTGGGCAAAGCTCTGCAGTTCCTCACAGCGTTAAGTACTGAGACTGCTTAGGACCCTAGAAGTGGTCCTACTTCTCGGGATATCTGCCCAAGAGGAGTGGCACCACACGACCGCAGGCAAACGCATATGCAAGCCTTAGTCACAGAGCAGAAAAAAAGTAAGAAAAGACCAAGCAGTAGCAACCGCTAGCTGATGCTGTGTGGCGGAAGGGTACAGTGAATTATTACTTAGCAACCCCAGTAGTGGTCAGTGTCACCGCAGAGACGACACTGGAAGTAGTTGCTCTGAGAAAGCCTGGGAGGATCACACTCCTCACAGTTCTCCTTAGACTAACTGGTGAGCGTGGGAAAATCCACACCTGTAAACAGTACCTCAGCAGCTGCCCATGAGTGCCAGGGATAAAGAGCCCAAGGGGTGGGCATGAGCTACAAGGGGCTTATTTCGAAGGAACGTAAATATCTGCAACTAAATTCTGTTAATTACTGCATTTAATACTTAACCCCACTGAACTGCACATTTTAAATGAGGGAAATGCTGTGTTATAGGAACTCTGCCTCAACAAAACTTCTCTAAGCAACATCAATAGGGAGGTGGGTCATGCCCACACACTGTACTCTGTAGAACGATTGTGAGGACAATATGCAATATGTCAACTTTCAAAGAAAAGAAAGGGGAAAAGAAAAAAAAAAGTAATGCTGATTTAGAAGGGTCAATGTTTAATTGTTTGATCAATCTTATACACCTATATATATTGATCTAAACTGATCTGATGATGAAAATATGTAATATAACCATTGTTAAATTTAAACAATAAAAAATTGAAACTTGAAAAAAATAATATAAAATGCAAAAAAAGAAAAGAAAAAGAAAATAATATTTATTGCTGACTTATCACCAGATTGGGATCACAAGTGTGAAGCTATTCGCAAATGAACTGGCACACACATTACCTAAGTTAATATTGCTTTTTCTGCTACTATTGCTTTTTTGCTTTCAGTACCAGCAATCAAACTCAGGACCTTGAGCTTGCCAGGCAAGTGCTTATTCCACTGAGCTATCTCCTCTGACCTCTGCTACTGTGATCATCAGGATCACCAGCACAGAAAGTCTCCCTGTTCAACAGCTTTGTTCTCTAACAGAATGTTTTAGCCTTCCTTTCTCACTGTTACAATGCCCACTGCGCAGCACACATCTCTGTGCTCATGAGCAGCGATCGAGAGAGATAGGTGATGTCATTTTGGAAGAGATCTAATATGCTATGTTGGCCTTTCCTCTGTTGACGAGCTTGAAGCTCCACTATGTAGAGACACTCGGACCTCAGCCCATTCCCGGAGCTCCTCCAGGCCTCCCCACATAGGCCTATATTTCTTGTCTCCCCATACAGTAGTGAAATCACCTACTCCCTGTTTAGTTCCTCAAACACTGCCCTCTGGAGCAGCGGTCTGCAGGCCCTGATACAGTGCCACTCTGAAGGCCACTCAGTGTTCCCACTGCTGCCACCCTCAAGTCTAAAGGCAGTGCTTACCTTACCTCCCTTTACCTTTCTTCCTTTGAATATTTAGAAACGTTCTCAGTATTCAGCACAGGGCAGGCCCTAAACAGCAACATAAATCCCACCAACTGACGTTCTTAGGTTCCTCCCTTCAATCCTTCTGCAACTCTCAGCAAAATGTTCCCAGACTCAAACTGACCACCCGCAGGATGGAGAACCTTTCTATGACTTCAGAAAGCTCCTTTTCTCATAAATACAACTTCTTCAATGGAATGATATACAATATTGCACCAGTCATGTTTGAGATCTGAGTTGAGCTCCCCAAATCCTCGTATCTATAAAGGTTGCCCCTCTGGAAGGTGACGCGATACAGGAGCTGTCTCATCGGTAAGTTGATCCACTGATGAGTTCGTGGCTAAACAGGGCTTTGTAGGAAGAGGGGGCATCCTGGGGGTGTGGCCAGGAGGCGTGCTCTTTCTCCTCGTCCTCTTTCTCCAGCTGCCATAGTGTATATGCAATGCATTTTTGAAGTTGTCAGTCTCATCACAGGTACAAAGAGGACCTGTTCCCTCTGCGCAGGACCTTGTCCACCCTGTGCCCTCCCCTGGACTCTGCCAAGGTGCCAGCAGCGAGGCTGAGCGCACATCTCCACAGGCTTCTTTCTCTAACACAGCTCTTTGTTGGATCTCAGGAAAAGCATTCACTCCAGGGTAGGTTGTACTGGTTTTTGAAGAGTGGTAAGGGCAGGTGAAATGAGCTTTTTCTGTATGTGACTTTTTGATGTCAGAAGCTCAAAGTCCCCTAAACAAAACGGGACCCGAGAAGAGGCATGACAGCTGTCTACACCTGTGTAGACAGGCCCTCTGCACTGTACCCTTTCCACCATCCACCTACTGAACACCTCTCTCCTGTCCTTCCTGCAAATCCCCTCCTCCCCACCCAGCCTGGAGGCAGCCGAATGTCAAGTTCCTGCCCTCCTTGCTGGCTCGCCTTGCCATGAAGCATTTTCGTGTGCAAAATCTTGATACATATCAGACCCCACTTGGTACCACAAACTGCACAAAAATTCTGCTGATTCCTGACTCCAGTGAGAGAACCGGGCCAATAGAGTCCGACTTCTAAGAAAGCCCAGAGAGCTGTGGTGTAGCGCAGTGGTAGAGAGCTGACCCAGCACAAGGGGGGCCTGACCAGCACCAGCTAACAGCATCGTAAGTTCTAAGTGCAGAAAATTCACAACCAAGAGCATCACTGGAGACTTATATCAGGTTTCAGTTACAGTCTCAAGCCAAAAATAACAATGGCAAAAAGGAACGATTTGAAATGGTAGAAGAGAAAGAAGTTTTCTTCTCATGGTAACAGATTTGAAAGATGAGGATACAAACAAACAAACCAAAAAAAGAAAAAAAAAAAAGAAAGAAAAAAAAAGAAAAAATGGCCGGGTGTGGTGGTGCATGCCTGTAATCCTAGCACTTAGGAGGCTGAGGCAGGAGGATCAGTGTGAGCTCGAGACCAGCCTGGGCTACAAAAGTGAGCTCAAGGCCAGCCTGAACTGCATACAAGACCCTGTCTCAAAATAGACAAAAAAAAAAAATGAGGATGATTCTTTTAGAAGAAACAACAGAACCCATGGCCGCATTAAGTCCCCATTCAAAATTGTCATTATCCGGCTTTAGATAGAGGATTTTTGGTTCTCTCTCTCTCTCTCTCTCTCTCTCTCTCTCTCTCTCTCTCTCTCTCTCTCTCTCTCTCTTATTTTTAGTTAGGTATTTATTTATTTATTTATTTATTTATTTGGCACAGGGTCTCAGTATGCAGCTCAGACTCACAGTAATCTTTCTGTCTCAGCCTCTCCAGCACTGATATTGCAGGTGTCCACCACCACACCCGGTTTCAGAGGCTGGCATGGTGCACCTGGGTTTACAGGGCCGGCGTGGCATGGGGTACTGGGGACTGAACTCAGGCCCTAGAGCTTTCCAGGCAGGCACTTGCTACCAGGCTATCTCCCCAGCCCCTTCCTTTCTGTTTGTAATGCTTTTAGTTTGCTTCTCTTGGGCTACATGCAACCAAATCTCTTACTCCGTAGGCTACTTAGGTGAGGTCTACGGTGATCATCTATAGACAAAATATTAGGAGAGCTAGGATTTGTATAAATTTGAAGATCAGTGGGTGAGGCATACAGATTTCTATCTCTGTGCCCGCTGTATTAGAGTCCACTGGGTGCTGCCCATGGAAGGCTTCGCTTTTCTTATTCTGTTTCATTCCTTTACCTTTCATGCAACTGTACAAGTACCATGCTGCTGTTTCCACCAAGCTCACAGACAGCTAGACATTTCAAACTTGTGCCACGGGACAGATTCCACGACGCGGGCCTCTCACTGTGAGAGGCCCCACCAGAGTCCACGGGGACCTCCACCCCTGCTGGGTAGTGGGCAGCACATTGCCCAGTCTCTACAGACAAATCCAAGACTCCAAACTCTGAAGGGGCTGGCACATATGTTACCACACAGATGGCACTGTGTCTGGGTCAAGCTGTTGTGGCAAAAATCCAAGGAAGAGAAGTCTTAATTTAGTGCTGTACACAATGTTTTCATGTACTTACTAAAGAACACTTATTTCTTTCCCCTTTGGACAATATGGAAGAAATTAGCCACACTGCCTTCCAGGTTAAGAAGAATACCAGGTATCATTCTACTTTAGCAATAATCTGTAGTCATTCTGCAGGGAAAAGCTTCCTATAAAACAAAACATTAAAAAGATCAAGTCATAAAAATTCCTCTGAAAGCCGGGCGTAGTGGCGCAAGCCTGTAATCCCAGCACTCGGGAGGCTGAGGCAGGAGGATTGGTGAGAGTTCGAGACCAGCCTGGGCTACAAAAGTGAGCTCAAGGCCAGCCTAAACTGCATAGCGAGACCCTGTCTCAAAAAGACAAAAAAAAAAAAAAAAAGAAAGAAAATTCCTCTAAAATGCAGAACACCAATATTATCCCTTAAAAATACATATCTAAAGATTCAGGGCTTGCATATATTTATTTTAAGGGAGCGATTAGCAATGAACCTTCATCCACCAATACCCTCACAGACATGGCAGTTCTTAGGCTATGGTTCAGGAGTCTCTCTTTCTAAAGAGAAAGGGAAATGCGAGCCCGATTGGAAGCATTTTCTAGAGGTGCAGTCCATGTCTGCAGACCATGTGGTGAACCTTTACCATGCTCTGACCATGCGTGTCCACCCTGCCAAGTTATGCTGCGCTCATGGAAGTCTGGGATTCATGCATGGCCTGTAGTCTAAGTATCTCCTAAGCCTTTCTCCCCTTGAAATAAGGATCAAGACAAGGAGAAGTGGAAGCACTGCGATTTCAGCTTGCGAGAGAGAGAGAGAGAGTTGGTTTTGCTTTCTGCTCCTTCCTCTGGGGTCCCTCAAAAGCAGACACCTAATGCATCTAAGCTAGGGGCAGTGTCTGAGCTGGACACTCAGAAAGGGGAAAATGAGCCAAGTGATGATCGGGTCTGATAAGGCCAGCGATGTGGGAGCACGGCGGCGTGCCCTCACGTGTAAGCACCATAGCATGATGACAGCAACCAAAGTAAAGTGCCCAGGGTCCCACACATCTGATCAAATAACCAGCACAGCCACTGCCAGTGAAGGCCTCTCTCAGTTTCTGTTACAAATCTACAAAGTAAACAGGAGCACCTGCTGTGTTCATTTATCTGGACCCGGCCACAAGTTCATAGCTGCATCTCACATGGAAATGCTGGTCCACCGTTCCTCCAGAACAACAGGCAAAGAGTGAGTGGGGCTACTCCTTCCAAATAGGCCTAGGAGGACAGGGGACAGCGCTGGATTGTTGGGAAAATACTACTCGGCAACTGCCCACCTGGTTTTTATAGATCAGAGACATGATCTCTAGCTGTTCAGCTAGAGATAGATTGAGAGAAACCTCCAGAGAACCTCTTTTGCCTTAATATGCCCACCTCGCTGGTGGAGGCCAGACCCGTCTGTGCTCACCAAGCCTTGGCAGGTGGAGAGAGCCACCGAGGACTTCCTGTGAGACCGCAAGGAGCCTTGGTAGAAGCAGAAGTCCTCAGGTTCGAAGGTCTGCACGGACTTGGTGCCTCCTTTCCCCAGAGTCTGCACCGTGAAGCCGGGAGCGACCAGGCGGCTGGAGGCGCTCAGATCCACGTGGAAGTCATGCCGAGCTCCCTGGACCCGGAGGTGCAGGGAGTCCCCTCCTCCTGCCTGCGGGGCCGCCGCTCTCCGCCGCCGCCGCTGCCGCCGGTGGTGAACGATCTCGTGGGACACGTAGTCCCCTTTGGGGTCCACCTCATAGGCAGATACCAGGTCATATTCTGAAAGCAAAGGAGTGGGGAGCAGTGAGCAATCTCAGGGTTCCAAAGAACCAGAGGCTTTAGAATAGAATAGCACTGCGCCGCCTGCACTTAGTGAGAAATGATGGAGGAGAAGTTCAGATGCTGCAGGCCTTCTTCCAGCTTCACTGTGAGGTGTCTCCTGGACATCAGGCCATGCACCAGAGAGGCAGGTGGAGCTCATGATGGAAGCATGGAGTCCAGTGCTGCTACTCTGCAGGTGCCTGCGCCTTCCTTAGGGTTACCCAGAAGTCTTTCATCTCTGCTTGGTTCTGATGGGACCCACTTTATAGTTCTAAAATAAAATAATCCAACCTTTTTGGTCATTATTAGGGAATACCCACTATTTGGGCTATGGTTAGACCACTACTAGTAGTAGTAATCATAGAATTAATATTACTGGTGGTAATGTTAGTATTATCTTCGGAAAGAGAAGATTTCTATACAAACTAAATCTCAGCATGGCCTCTTATGTGTCTGACCCTGTTCTTTCCTGGATAGTCCTTTTATAGGGGTCCAGGTGCTCACAGTAGCAGCCAGTAGGCCTGGATAAAAGGCAGTTTAGGTTCTACAAGACAGAGACCTGCAGCTGTGTGTGGCAGGGCACCTCTGGAGAGTTTCATAGATATGAGAGCCCGGGCCAGGAAGACTGAGTGGTAAGGCCCCTGCTACCAGCATGAACCCCTCCTCAGCTCCAGACTCTGAGCTGGAGTTTCCGAGCCTGGGTCAGACCTGGGAGCCTTATGATCCCCAGTGTGACCCGGCTTTTCGGGCTACCTGGGCTGGGTGAGAGGCAGCAGGGAGCCTGAGGAGAGCTGGCATCACATGGGCCTTCTCTGATACTCTCATTAGGAAAATGAGACAGCCAAACAAATCTGTTTGAACTGAAGAAATGGCATAAGAAAGGGGGGACACTGGAGGATGCGGGTTGTGGGGTGTGAGTGCCCGGGTAGTGCCCTTGCTAGCTGCTCACCAAGAGGAAAGGGAAAGGGCACCCCCCACCTTGCATTTCTACAAGGCATTTCCTTAGGGTGAGATTTCTGCCCTTGATCTTCCTGGTTTGGGACTGAGGGTAAATCAGGCTGGGTGGCTGGCAGAGCCCCCTCAACATCAGTGCTTGGGGACAGTCCCTGCCTCCTCATTAGCCTCCTCCTCCTCCTCTTGGCCACGGGATGACAGCAGGGGGCTGGCAGAGCTGCTCCGAACTGTGTGTAATTAGCAAGCTTCATTGCACATGAAAAGGTGATCACTCTCAAAAAAAATGAAACTGTTCCCAGTAAAATAAGCCACATCGCATGACCTTCATTTTCAAGACAAGATGGGAGTTTGCCCTTTTATGGGAGAGAGGGGCAATAGAATTTATCCTGCAAAATAACTGCTGAGAAATCTCCCATCAACATAGCATTGCACAGGTAAGTGTTGAGTGGCACCTGGTGCACATGACGAGGAGACACTGCAGGGCATGGTGCAGGAAGAGACAAGCAATCGCCCACCATGACGCTGTAGGTCTACATTCCATGTGACCCTGGAGGGGACGCTTGACATTATTTGGAGAGACATTGGGTTGTCACCAGAGCAGAGAGGGACAAGGATGCAGACAGAGCAGAGGGTGCTGGGAACCACTGAGCAGTTCCAAGATGTCACCACCATCATGTTGAGACTTCATTAAGACAGATACCCTGACAGTCCAGACTGTGTAAACGAGTGTGAGGAAGGGTCACAGCTGAAGAACTCGGCGAGTGAACTAAGTAAGCACACGTTCTCACCACGCACACTGTCTGCGGAGAAGTCGAAGTGCAACCTCCTCAGGCCGAAAGACAGAGGCTAACTGGAGGCCTGAGTTTTAAGATTATAATCCCTTAAATGTCTGTGCTTGAAAAATACAGTGACATTCCTGCTGCATGAGAATCCTTGAAATAAAATTTTAGCTGCCTGTGGAGCCTGTAAGGAGAAAAACCATCACCGGAGGCAGCTCAGCTCAGCACCCTGACCTGCTGGAGCTCAGCCTCGGGCGGGCGCAGAGGCCACTCTGGCTTGCAGACGGCCTTGAGAGGGGCGGGCCTACGAGTGAGCACGTGGGACCAGGGGTGCCAGCTTCAGAGAGCTCAGCTGGCCCAACTCTGTCTCACGCTGTAGCCTGGTGACACCACACTGGTGACTCGGGATCCACAGTCTGGGAATGTTTACACCCCAGGAAGTGGTGAGTGCTTCCAAGCAGAGCCGCCCACGCTGTGCCCTCCAGGGAAGTCCCATTGCTGCAGCGCTGCACCAAGCTGTCGCATCAGCTATTGAGATCTGAGTGCAAGTCATCATCAGCTATGCCTGAGCATGCATCACACACACACACACACACACACACACACACACGCCCCATCTGTCATTTAGTTCCGAAGATTTCTTTCTATTCTTGCTGTGAACTTGTCTTGAAATTTCAAAAGTTAAAGCTGGACTGCATCTTTGGGTTTCAGAGGAGCCACCGATTTTATTACAATGGTATATTTCTAAGAAAAAGCATCCAAGTTTCCCACTAAGGAAGACAAAGCCATGCCGAACCAGCGAAAAGGAACGTCTTAGACGCCATGTCTGAGCATGGACTTTTTCTCAAGGTAGCTATCCCATACTGCCTAGAATAGATGAGTTCTTGATTTTGCTACATAATTATTTGAGTCACCCAGCAAAGTCTGCAGCGACAGATGGAAGTGTTGCCATAAATGAAACTTATGGCCCCACAGTTATTTCAAAGCCAGCCAAGAACACAGAAGTCCCTACATCCAACTGCAGGCACAGCCCACGGTTACACTGGCCTCCACACTCCAGAGGTAAGGGACAGTCCTGCTGGGCTGAGTCGTCCCTGGGCGTGGGACATGCCCCTCATCCAGGGAGCCCATGTTAGCAAGGGAACTTTTCACAATTAGAGGGGAGAGTGGGAGTTGAAGGTTGGGTGTCCATGAAGTTGGAACCTTCCTGACCATGGCACACACATCCTGCTTCGGGCCTGACCAGACCAGTCATAAGGTGTCTTGGTCACATGTGCTGTGGCACCAGGAGAGATGCCAGATGAAGACACCAGCTTCAAGCACCTGCTCAGCCCACACAAGCAAAGCAGTCCTTACTCTAGGCAGGAAGCCATGGGTTTTCATCCTAAAGGGTCTTCTGTCCACAAAGTTCTGGAGCTAAGCAAATTGTCTTTAGTGCTACCAGTATCTCAAGATTTCCTGGGATGTCCTGGAATTTTCTTAATTTTATTCTAAAAGAAGACATCTTTGTCTTTGTAAGTCTTATAGAAGGTGCATGGATTATGATAGTGCCTTGCAAAAGAAACGTTAAGAAAGGAGAGAATTACAAACACCCTTTCTCTTTGCAGTGATTTTTGGTCCGTATTATTTGTATCTAGCGCCCTCTGGCGGCGCCCAAGGGGCCTCAGTCCCTACTACCAGCCCGCTATTTATCGCGTCTCCTACTTAGTTCCTCTAGCAAGTGAACGTTTCAACAGTGCAGACGTGAAATGCCTATGTGTCAGCGTGTCAAGATGAAGGCGCCGTACCGAAGGAAAAAAAAAAAAAAAAACCTGAACGCTTCACGATTCAATGGTCTAGGTTTTCTGCGATAAGCCAGTTCTCCTGTAAACGCCAGGGCTGCTGCTAACGTCGCAGATGGGGCTTCACCGCGGGAAGAGACCGAGAGTGCTAGTGCTTGGTAACCGCCAGTGAACCGGGCTCAGATTAGAAGCACCTCACACCCGCTGCCGCACAGCTGCTTTCTGGCTCATCTGACGCCACGGCGCGACGCAGGCCCATGCCCAAGGGATCTCGCGTGGACAAACGCCGTTCAGGAGCAGCAGGAGACAAGCCATGCTTGGTATGCGATGGACCGGCCTCATCCAGCCCCCGTACGGACGCACGCAGCTCAGGGGTCACACGCGGGAGCTGCGTGCCTGTTTCACGCAAGGTTCTGGTTCCACTCAGCCCGATTCCTGAAGAGCACTAGCTCTGATTCTGAGACTGAGCAGCCCAGGCCCTGGCTCCTGCCTCGGGTCGGCGACCAGTGACCTGCGCGCTAAAGCACAGGACCAGGAGAGGGTGGAGCAGGGGATCTGCTGCGACCCCTAAGGGAACCCACGAGCGCAGTAACACCGCATCCGCGGATCTGGATTCTGCCTCAGAGTTGCAGAGTTTTTAGAGACAGAATGCACTGCCTGGGGGTTTTCCTGACTCTGCAAACTGTGCTGTTTTGCCAGGGACGCACAGCGGCGGCCACTTGGGTGCCAATGGGGAAGGACAGAGAAGACAGGCTCCGCCGGCTGAGGACCATGCAACCGGTGGGGGCGGCGGGGATCGCAGCCTGGGACTCACCGGCCTTCTCCTGCCAGCCGGGCCACTCCGAGGGGGCACGCGCGAAGCCAG
>PVJA010003443.1:67472-95363 GCA_004027025.1 Myocastor coypus | reverse complement strand
AAAAAAAAAAAAAAAAAAAAAAAAAAAAAAAAAAAAATTAAAAAAATGTTTAATGGCTATTCCACCTAATCCTCCGTTTCATTTTAAATGTAGAAACCAGGCAGCTGTGTCACTTCTGGGTTCACACTCTGGTCTCTCATCTCTTTCTGTCCTTTGCCGTTTACCCTATGTGGTAGCTTGGGCAGGCGGGGTGGAGGGCTCATTACTCTTGATGTCTTTATAAGCTGAAATGGAGAAGAATGTGGATTTTGATAGGGAAGTGTACATGTCCACACAATATACCATTTCATGGTGTAGCTGCCTGTATTTAAAAAAAATCATTAGTACATGCATGCAGTATGTAATGTCTATGATTTGTGTGTGGAGTCCGTACACGTCCATACCACATCCTAATTTCTTTTCTCTTCCCCTTTACTCCTTCTTCCCCTTTCACTCCATCTTTAACCGCTTCCCTTTGGGAAATGTCTCCCAACTTCACTCTTTGCTCTTAATTTCAGTTTTGCTGTAAAAGAAACCACGTGGTATTTAAAACTAAACCTCTGTAAAAGATCTCAGCTTGCTTCTTCCCTACCTGTCCGTTCCAGGGCCATCTTTCTAAACATCTTCCCTAGGGGGAAACATTAAACTATTTAACATTCTAGAGAAATTTTTTCTGAGTGTTTCATGCTATGACAATTAACATACAGCAAGGCACATACAGTGCAAATTGAGCACAAGAAGGACTCAAGGGAAAGCCCAGCTGGCTTCTCTCACAGCTTCATCTTCACAGAGCGACCGCCCTCAATGGGGCAGGTTGTAGGTTCCCCCAGTCCCACACACGTGTATGTGCAATGGACCATGGATGTATGTCATAGAAAGGAAACCCAAAACACACATTTCATGGCATTTGGTTCCTCTTTACTGAATGTACAATCCATAGACACTGATTTCTTATCTTTAGTATCATATCTCACACATCCACAGCTTTAATACACTTTATGAATAGAATGTCATTCTTGGGGACCCCGGCAGGATGGCTCAGTGGTCTAAAGCACCTACAGGCGGCTGCAGGGACAGCAGTTCAATCCCCAGCACCACATGCTGCGCCAGCCCTGCCCTCAGGGCAGGCTGAGCCGGCCATAAAAATAAATAAAACAAACACAAGTTCTGAGACAAGAAAAAAATAAATAAATAAAGACATGATATTTTAAAAAAGAAAGAATGTCATTCTTTATTCAGCATCCCAGAGACTGGATAAACATACTGAGGTTCTTTCTGCTCCTTTGCTGTTACAGAAATTAGTTACTGCAGTGAATATTCCTATACTAGGGTTAAAACCCCTAACTTACAATTATAAAACCCACACAGCTTAGAAAATGGGAAGTTTTTCAAAGGTCTGACACCCTCATAGGGTAGCTAAACTATAGTTGACCTAAGGTGAGGAAATCTACAGTGTGCACTTATACTGCTTAATGTGAACTTGTGTATCATTTTCGCTGACATACAACTGGGTTTAATTATTATAAAATATACTGCATCGTATGTATCAATTTATCTTTCTAAAACTCCATACAATTTTAATTTCTGAAGCATATTTATGATGAAGAGTTTTGGATACATGACAGGAGGCCTGTATAGACATGATTGGACATATTTATGAGCTCTATCTTTAGGATAAGTTGGAAAAGTAGAATTACTGAAGTTATATGCATTTTAAATGTTTAAAAACATTTAAAAATATTTTAAATGTATATCATCAAGTTGTCCTCAAAGACATTAAACAATTTACATCACAAACTACATTAAATGAAAGCACCTGTTCTATTATACCCTCATATAACCCTTTGATGTTTGTCAATATATGTAAAAGGAACTATCTTGGGTAGTGTTAAATTCATTTCATTATGGATGAGATTGTCGCCAAAATTGGATCAATTAATCAACTGGTCTCATATGTATTGCAAATATTTTCCAGCTGATTGTTGGAATTTTGATTTGTACTTTATTTATGATCATTTGTTTGTAGAGTTTTAATCTTCTGTGATCACATTGATCATTTGGAATTTATTTTTGCATCAGGAATCATATTAGACTTCTACTGCTGCTATAAAATTGTCATAAATTAAGCAGCTTAAATCAATAAAAACCTCTTTTTTTTTTTTTTTTTTTTTTTTTTTTTTTTTTTTTTTTTTTTTTTTTTTAGTTCTGTAGGTCATAAATCCAGCACAGCCTGAGAGGACTGAGGGCTCAGTCAGGACTAAAAGCCATGGTCAGAGCTCTCTGGGCTAAAATCAAGGGACCAGCCAGGGATGTTCTGGGTTCAATCTGCTTTCACATTCACTCCTTATAAAATGAGGCTGGGGTCTCATTTCCTCAGCCTTTAGGGACCACCCCATCCCAGAACATGGCTCTCTCCACCCTAGTTTCTCTTCCACAGCAGGAGCATCTACAGTAGCTTCTAACCTGACTTGATATCTGCTATTCATCATCTGCTCATGATGGGCTTATGGGATCACTCAGTACACTCAGAGAAGCCAGGCTAATCTTCCTGTCTTAGGGTCAGCTGTGCTAATGACATACAAAACCACTTATGAGAGACTAGTTGAACAAACCTGGGTGACGTTTTACATCTTGTCCACAGTGGCAATGAAAAAGGCTTGAACTTTTTTTTTCCTCGATTCCTAGCCAGTACTCCCCAAAATAGTTTTAATAAATCACTGATAGCAATTTGTTTGGACAATTCAAAAATGTTCCTGATTTGAGGGGAATGCCACGGTGAGTCTTTTCCCACAGGAACTCTTCTAAAGACAAAGATGAGGGACTGCCAGGTCTAACTTTAGAAAGACCAGACCCACAGGCTCAATGTGAAACATCCCCAGCATAGAGCTCCCTTGAAAGGGAAGAAAGCGTGTGGAAACTCCCGTGTATGGCTGTAGATAAGAGAGGGATTTGGAGGTCCAGCCTTCATTAGAACCCAGCAAAGACAGATAGCCAGCACTCCAGAAAGGTGTGAAGGTATGGGCAGAGGTCAGCAGGAGCTTCCCCTCCCCTCCCCCTTACTCTGTCCAAGCTGCTAAGACTAAGCGCTGTTATCTCCAGTCATCTGGAACTTTTCAACTAAAAATGTTGGTTCAAACAACTACTTGAACTGCTAAAAATGATAGAGAAGCACAGAGCTGAGGATCACTAAAAGAATCATTTATTTAAACTGTTAGAATGTATTATGCATAGTGTAGTGGGTAATGACATAGTCACTTTGTCAGTGTCTTTATATATGCTTTCAAAAAGCCTAGTGTTACTTCTGTCTTTATTGGGATATTGAGCTTCTAGGCACCTATGCAGAAGTACAACTTAGTCATGAAACCTTCTTCCGGGACAATCACGGATCTATGTTCACCATAAATTGCTAGTATCTGTGGATGATTTTTGCTTTTTCCTCACACATTTATACCCTGAAGTTCAAAATCTAGCTGAGATTCCCTTCCTGTACCTGAATTATAGATGCTGAAGACTAAAATGAGTTATGCTGAGTCCCTAAACAGACAACTTTACTTGCAAACCTCTTTAAAATGAACTTGCCTCCAGTTGGTAACACAGAGAAAAGTGCTGCTGTGGTACGGAATACTCCCTCCTTTCCTTTCCTTTTCTTATGCAGCCATATTCATTCTTTTCACATCCCCTTACCTCCTGCCTAAACTAGGACATTTATTTGTTTAACTTTTTTGAGAAAGTGTTTTACTTAGTCCAGGCTGACTCCAAACTCACAGACCTCCTGCCTCAGCATCCCAGTGCTGAGATTACACAAAAGAAGCACCATGCTCAGATAGAACTGTTTCTATTGTTATAAATTATAATTTTTGACCTGAATTCTCACAGGTCAAAAATATGAAATCAAGTTTTCTTTCAGAAAGTCTCAGAGATGCGAGAATGGGTGCTTGTAGATATTCTAGTTTTGTTCTAAGTACAGAATGTAAATGATAGTTTTAAATGAAAATTACTTTGCAATAAAACATAGAGAACATATAGCATTATTCTGGCTGGTATAGAATGGGTTGGAGTTGTTTTAGCCTAAGAAAGCAATTTAGGTGTGGCCTCAAATAGTACCTATGACATCTACTTATACTTAGTTCTATTTATAATTTACTGGTAAAAATGTCTATTTCTTGAACATCTGAAGTTTCTAGGCTTTTCTATTAATAGCCTCTATAAAATCTATAAATTCTGATCTTATGACAGAAGTCAAATCAGTCAACAAGAAATAATCTCAGTAAAAGTAAGATGAATGTTTAGTGGTTTAAGATTCATTTGCAATAGTCCCTGGCTTATACTATCATGGCTCAATAAACAATAAGTAATTTGTCATGTTAAAAAATTCAGTGTTTAGATGCCAGAAAGGAAACACAGGTTATTTTGTGCAGCATCATTAATAGGAATAAGAGCTACTATACACTACTCTTGTTCTTAATACTCTATAATTTCTTTCCATGAGTAGGAACTGTATTTATTATCACAAGGCAATACAGTATTGCAACTTGGAAGTGATAGTGGCTTGGTATTCTAAACACCCTAAATTAAAGTATGAAATTGTGGTATTTTTAAATATGTCAACAATAAAAATGGACAGAGGCTAAAAACAGCAGAGCCTGATACTTTTATTCAAATAAATATTTGCTTAACCAGTTATTCATGTGTACTTTTAAATTTATTATATTTGCTTAATCACATATTCATGTTTATTATAATTTTTCATCTATTTATTTATAAAACAAATGTTTATCAAGAGCCTATGATATGCTGGTCACTGATACAATGCTCAGAATACAATAAAAAAAAAAATACCAAAAAGTCCTAGCCTCCTTCCCAACATACTTTGTTGGCTGAAACAGAAAAAAATAAGTGTAGTGTACATGGTAGACAGCAAAAAGTGCTTTGGATAAAGGTAGATTAAAAAGTTGATTAAAAATGGGGGATATAATGAAAATTTCAATTAAGGGTCTAAGAAAAGATCTCACTGAAAAGCAAAGAGAACAAAATAAGAAAAAAAAAATCTTTAGTTGACAACCACATCCACCCCACCCTCAGTTGGAGCAGGACCCAAGCTGTGGATAAAATAGCACCAAGGACTGCCTTTGCAGTGATGGAGTAGTTCTGTATCTTGCTTGTGCTGGGCATCCTGGGAATCTAGATACGGTATCAAGGGCTCTACAACTAGAGACATGTATGCACAATTCCGTTTTCTAAAACTCTTCAACTACCAGTGTAGAACCATCCTTAATTTTCCTCTACTGTTCCCTCTCATTTCACATTCAGAAGTAACTCCACCCTACTGGGCCTCCATGTACCATTTAAACAGACTGTCCACCAATAACACTTTGAAAAATGAATACAATATCCTAAGTATGACACTGCCACGAATACAATCTTTCAGATTCTCCTATTTTGTTCTAAACAACTAAGCACCCCTGCACTTAGTGTACCCAGCACAACAGCCAAGTCACAGAACAATCCTGTAACTGCAAGGATCTCAGTTGTTTGTCCATAACCACAGAGAAGGTGAGCAGCACGTTCTCCATGTGTTTTTCCCTAATGGGTAACAGCCCCGATCAGATTTCCTATTTGTATTTGTGTTCATTTTGGCAAAGTTCATTCACTCTAGGAAACATTTGCCAAATAATCTGAAATAGTATAAAGCCTTTAATAGCTTCCTCTCATTTTTAAAATCTTTTCACCCTAATGATGTTTGTCTTTTTTTTTTTTTCATATGTACATCTATCACTAAAAGTTTAATATTTTTCTTTTAAAACAACTGAATTTTACCGTCTAGAAAAATGTATTTCCAGAGAGTAAACCTGAAAATCCTTAGGGCTAAGTTGTATCCTTTCATAAAATAAAATAAAACTACCAAAATAACTCTTGCTCTCTACTTTCATTAACTCATTTTTTTTCTTTTCCTTTCTTTTTTTTTTTTTTTTTTTTTTTTTTTTTTTTTTTTTTTTTTTTTTTTTTTTTTTTTTTTTTTTTTTTTTTTTTTTTTTTTTTTTTTTTTGTCTTTTTGAGACAGGGTCTCACTATGCAATTGAGGCTGGCCTTGAGCTCACTTTTGTAGCCCAGGCTGGTCTCGAACTTGCACTGATCCTCCAGCCTCCGCCTCGCGAGTGCTGGGTTCTTTTCCTTTCTACTTAGATTTTCCCTCAAATTTTTTGAGGCTAATATGTCACTAATTTTCAGTCTTTCCTTTTTTCTATCTATTCATAAAAAAACTTCTTAATAATTCTTGGACAAATTTTACCTTCAAAAGGAAATACAAATTCCTCATTGTTGTTCAATTGCAATTTTTTTTTTTTTTTTTTCTTTCCCAGAACTGGGGATTGAACTCAGGCCCTTGCCAGCCCCTTGCAAATATTTTCTAAATTCCAATATGAGCCCATCTTTGACTTATGAGTTTAAAAGATAAACATGAATTTTATTGTTGTGTTACTTTTTTAAACATGCATTTTGGTGACAGAACAGTCTGAATGATACACCTCCAACCTGTTTTATCTGAGACAGGTTCTTGCTCCATTGCCCAGACTAAGTGCCAACCTATGACCCTCCGGCCTCAGCCTCCCAGACAGCTGTGATCACAAGCACATATCACTCATCAGTCCACCCTAGGGTTCTTCTCCTCCCACCCCTGCTAGTCAGACAGGCAAGGGTTACTAGGCGCTGTGCACTGTAGTCTGATCAGAACTTTCTGGCTTACTGATCTCTAACAAAAAGCACCATGATTCTTTTTTTTTTTTGTCTTTTTGAGACAGGGTCTCGCTATGCAGTGGAGGCTGGCCTTGAGCTCACTTTTGTAGCCCAGCTGGTCTCGAACTTGCACCGATCCTCCTGCCTCAGCCTCCCAAGTGCTGGGATTACAGGCATGAGCCACCACGCCCGGCAGCACCATGATTCTTAAACAGCAAAGCAAAGAAAACCTCGATTCCTTCACTCACATGGTTGTTGCATTATCTCTTCAGTCTGCACCATGAGTAGAAAGGATGCCTCTGCTTTACAGACAAGGAACCTGAGATCCACAGCAGGCCAGAGGCCGCTTCCAAGTGACAGTGGGTGATACAGGGCAAATCAGCTTAGCCTGCTGCTTGATTTCCCTCTCCCAAGACAACAGGTGGGTCCCAGGCTGCATCCCACACTTGCTCCTATGCAATGATATTTATCTTCCTAAAAAACTCTTTTACCAAAATTAGACAGACTCTAAACAACAACAACAAAAAAGCCCTATATACACTTTAAACTATAGAGAAATTGCATGCATGGATCATTTTCCCCTTTTATTCATTCATTCAAAATTTTACTGACCTTATCATATTCAAATGTCATATTGCTTTCTTCTGTATTTAGGACAGGGTCTACAGGGTCTACAGGGTCTCACTACATAGATCAGATTCATAGTGATTTTCCTGTTTTCAGCCTCCCAAAGTGCTGGGATTACAGGCATGTACCACACCACACCTAGTCCCAGGGTGGGGCCAGTGTGGCAGGCCTGAGGATTGAACCCCCACCACTGTGCTCTGCCTAAGCAGGCCATTTAGTCCACTGAGCTATCAGGCCCACCCTCAAATGTTATACTGCTTCTATTTATGATGAAACTATGGAGGTATTTCAGCATTTTTTCTATTAGATGAAGCCTGGGATATGACCACTTTAAAATTTAGAAAGAGAAGACTTTGCTTGATTACCACACATAAATGAAGTAAACAAGTTTCTTCTGCTCTTCTGCAGTGTACTTTACAATAGGCTGATATGCAATCAGGACATCTTCAACTAGAGTTTAAATGAAACTTAATGTGAGGAGATAATGTTCTACTGCCAGTTTATATCAATTAAAATATGATCAGAAAAATGAACTGGTCACTAATAAACGTCCTGCAATGGTGTTCCTAAGTCCAAATCAATACAAGGCACTTTTAAAGTGAGAACATAATTTGAAGGATCCACACAAACACACATAGTTTTGTTCCTGAGGTTAAGTACACAGACATCCACATTAGGATTATTTGGAATCTAACAGTCTCAGGTTAGGAGCACAGAAGAGGCTCAAGGAGAAGACAAGCAACAGACCTAAGGGGAAAAATGTCCACACAAAATGGATGAAACTCAGACATCCCTCCTCTTGCTAGCACCAGGCCCGCTGGAGATGCACGGTGTGCCTCTGTCACAATATTCCAAGTTGTCTTTTTTCACAGAGTCTAGATGGGGCTCCAGTTGGCAGAACAATATCAACAGATATTCTCTTGCATGGCTTTGGTCCTTTTGGTGTGACACACATTCAGGAGAGTATCTAACTTTATCCATCTTTTTCTTACCTGCACGTAGGAACAGTCTTAGAGACAATACTGAACGGGAGCAAAAGAGACCATAGCTCCTATTTTACTACAAACATGTACCCTCCAGGTCAGTGCAAAGTCTTATGTCCCAGAATGTCCAGAAGGTACTTGGTTGTCCTGAGAGTGTCATGTCAGCTCTGGTGATCTGATTTTTGAATGGTGAGCCTAACATGCTTTTCCAGTTCCAGTAAGTTTTGGTAAAACTTTTCAGCAGTATCTTCATCTACATCCAGCTGGAAAAGAAGAAAAAATAGGGATGACTAGAAAGAAAAACAAAATGAACAGCATGGATAGAAAAAAAAGGTACTCTACACATTTGAGAGAACTGAAAGCTGACAGAAAAGGTCTGTAGTGGCTGCCACATGTGGACTGCCAGGAAATTCCTAAGAACCTGAAGACATATTAGTTGTTATGTAAGCTCTAGTGCTCACCAAATCTGTTGTTCCCTTCACTGGTAAGACTGAAAGATCTGAGAGCTTCTATCTACCCAGGCTCCTATAAACCCAGTAACAGAAGCAACCAGGAACTGTGAAAGATAAGTCCAGAAGAGGTAAGTTAACCATCTTGAATTTGCCACAGCTAATACTTCCTAGAATCCATCACCTTTGGTCTAAGTCAGCTGGGCTTGCTGTCCTCCAGAAAATAATACACATATCCCAGCCTCCGATGGCTAGGGTGACATGTGACATTATTCCTACAAATGAGATGTAAGTAAGACCTGAACCTTTTAAAAAAGAACATGGCGCCCTTTCTTTCCTCTCTTCTTCCACACTGCTCTCCTGAGACAGAAGGATGAGGGCCACCCCCTAAGGCCAGAGCACTGACTGCCTAGGAACAAGCAGATGCTTGCCACGCCGGAGCTGCCACACCAGGCTGAGGCTGCCTCTCTCCAAACTGCTTTCAAATGCAAGACTGCATCTTGTGTGAATCATTGTTCTTTTACCTTTTGTTAGGTTTTTTGGGTGGCGCAGTAAAAAGATGTAGGACAGAAGAAGTCTGGATCCCAGGAAGGATGGAGGGATCCTCTGACCCAAGATACAGAAAGCTGAGATGTGTATGGGCTTTTCCTAGGGGTGGAATTTGAAGGGCAGGTTTCCAGACACCTAAGAAGCTGGTTGGGGTCTGCCTTGTGGTGTGGGAAAAGTGAAAGGAAATTGTATGCAGGCCTGGGCTGGGGAAGAAGGGGAAGTGGTCCCTGGGAAGATAAGCTGTTGTTTTAAGGGCTTCCACCGTGTTAGATGACCACCAAAATAATTCAGCAACTTATATGTGGGTCAAACCTACCACCTTATGTTTCAACATTTTAAAATCTCAGTTTTGGGGCCCGGCAGGATGGTTCAGTGGTCTAAAGCACCTGCAGGCAGCTGCAGGGACCGAGGTTCGATCCCTGGCACCACATGGTGCGCCACCCCTGCCCTCAGGGCGGGCTGAGCCAGCCATAAAAATAAATAAACAAACAAAAGTTCTGAAACAAGAAAAAAATAAAAAAATAAAAAAATAATAAATAAAATATCAGTCTAACCAACACCCTATATATAAAAGCAAACTTTCAGCCCCTATAAAACTTGTTTTCAACTCAACAGGGCTAAACGTCAAATGTGCACTTTTTACCAGAACAAAAAGCTAACAATTGAAAAGCCCTGCTTTAATTTTTTATTTTCATTAGTACATGTATGCAGCCCATAAGGATCACATTCACCCCGGGAGCTGGTGCATGTCTGCAACGCATCTCAAATCTTCTTCCCTCCCCTTCCCCCGACTTCAGCCCTCCCCTGTCTCTTGGGCCCCTCCCCTTTATGTAAGATATTTCTCCCTGAAAAAAAATCCTTTTTAATATTTTGGAAATCATTCAGTCATGTTAGAGATTTTCTTTTTTCCATATTGGAATTGGAAAAATTGGAGATCTTTCGAGCTCAACACATCTTTTAACAGACAGGGGTAATGCCCCCGCAGTAATCGAAGGTTAGAACAGTTTCCTCAGTGCATTTTCATAGAATGTTAATAAAGTATTTGCTTTGTGGAATTTATATTTTTTCCACTTGATATGCCAATCAATCCCTTTAGGGTACTAGACGGGTAAATTCAAATAAGCTCTGCTGCCTAAACTTAAGCTTACTGATTTACAACAGAGTTCTCCAAAATATGTTCTTTGGGGTGTTCAGGAAATGTTAAACTTGAAGAAAGAAGTTAATGCAGTCAGGAACAGCTTGGAAACACCAGTATTGAATATGTCACTTGGGGCCTGCACACACACACACACACACACACACACTTCTGAACTTACACTTTTTTCCAAGTTTTTACTGAACTGATGGGCCTCATATAAATCTCTTTAAAATGAGACTAGGAAACACTCCTCAAATTTATATGCCTAGGGGACTGCTTCTTGAAAATGTTGTCAAGGAACTAGTACCTCACAGAACACACACCCTGAAAATCATGGAAGCTTGACTGATCGTAGGAACAGCTTGAAAAGTACTGAGCATGGCTCGCTTTCTACCTCGTGCCACTCGTGTGACTTACCGGACATGCTTCCTTGCCTCAGTCTAGTTTTATTTCAGGACAATGCCTTCTTCCAAGAAGCTACGCAGAGAAAATGTGAGGCAGAAAAAAAATCTACTCCTGATGAAAGCACAACAAAACAGGTCTTGTAGTTCAAAATAAATGTTCTCATTCCCCAGTATCTAACTCCGTGTGGGATTTCTTTTCACGAGAGTGAGTCCAGCACTGATTTGATTTCTTTCCCTGCATTTTCAAAACATCAATCTATTAAAACTAGTAAGTGTCACAAACAAAATCAAATACTACAGGGGAATTACCTTGGCATAGAAAGAGACTTCACATCTCATACAATCTGGAACATACTTAACCATGTGTTAGGAAATGGGGTGTGGGCTAGCCTTCTCCTCCCACGCTTAAATGCTGAGGACGAGCTGAGGGTAGCAGCACCTGGCCTGGTTGAAGAGGCCAGAGAAGGCAGAGGCAAATGCTGAGATCTCAGCGATGAACTGAAATCAATCAGCTTACAGAAGGGTATGAGCAGCTTGGGTGGAGGGAACAAGGTGTGCAGAAGGGAGCAGATAACAAATGAAACAGAGCCACAGTGATGCCAGTGGACAGAGCAAAGGCCCAGGGAAGAGAAGGCGGGGAATGAGAGGGCTGCCCAGGGATGCAGAGACCTGACCAGAAGTGAGCATCTGCAATGTAACAATGCAAACAGATTTACCTTTTGTGTAGTGACATAACTGTTTCCCAGACCTGTGGTGGCACTCAGGTATTTGATCAGCGGGTTGAGAGACTCAGGTTTTTGGTGGAAAAGCCATACCTGAAAATCAAGAGTGTGCTAGTGATTTGTTTTTTTCTGCCAAAGGTGAAGAAAGCAATTAATAGACTTATGGTCATTGTTTAGCTATCTCTTCCTTTCATACCCACAGAGATTCCCCAGCATGGAGACTAGCTTATTTAAGAATAGACCTTGGCTCACACCACAGTAATGTGTAGGTCACTAGCATATTTTTAATAGACTGGTAGGCACATAGACAGATTCCAAAGACACACATGGAATAAGTTGTAGGCTTCGCTCACTTTCCAACTTCCCAGTCACCTAGTTATCTTCTGTGAAAGCAACCACATTTATCAATGTCTTATATATTCTTCCAAAGAAAATCTATCCACTGGAAAGCATATATAACCTTTTCTTTTACTCAAACAAGTATCACACACAGAAATTTTCACTTGAAAAATACGCCCTGGAAATATTTTCAAATTAGTGTACATAGAGCTGTTTTTATTCTTAAAAAAAAAAAAATCCCAGCACAACATTCCATTTCAGGTATCTTCTATAACAGAGTCTCACTATGCAGTTCAGGCTGGCCTTCAGCTCACTTTTGTAGCCCAGGCTGGTCTCGAACTCGCAACGATCCTCCTGCCTCAGCCTCCCAAGTTTCTAATGAAGGGACACACAGAGTGCTTTCAGTCTTGGCTATAAATGTTATATTATAATGATGAATACATTACTTTCTGTAAATTTTGCATACATTTGCAAAATGAATATCAAAAATAAAATGGCTTGGTTTAGTGTTGGGAGCTGCTGAAGCTGAAAATTGATTCATATGTGGGAAGGCAGGATGAGGCCTCACTGCCTAAAGCAGTCAAGCTACCTCAGTCTGGAGAAAAGCATCTTGCCTGGACATTGTGGACTACTAGTCACTAGCCAGCCTTGTGTCTTGCAACTTTACAAAGGTATAAATAAAGGCTCTCACTGTTGCTGGGGGATGGGGGGAGTTTATCTGTCAGGCATGGTCCGCCACCTGACCTCAGCTATTATCTCTTGCCTTTATTTTGAGTCCTCTCATCTTTTTCTCCCAGGACTACCAAGAGACCAACAGATCCCTAGAGTTAAGGGTAGGTACATTTAATATTTTCACAGATCTTTGCCAAAAAACAAGTCCTTGACAGGAGCTTTAGGAATGAGGCAGAAGCACAAGACAAAGTGAATGTTTACATTAAAAATTTATTACAGTAAAACGCACATTGCTATTTATCACCCTCAAAATAACCTGCCTCACTTTGAACACACTTATCCCATTGCTCTTGTCAATTTCTGAAGCAGTTCTCTAAGCCCTCTTTTGTGAGAGTGTCAAGAATCAATTCAAAATACTCAGCCTTTCATGACCATTCTGAATTTGGGGAAGAGCCAGAAATCACATCGATAATAAGTTGGAGAAGGACACGCTACATTTTTACCAGCCTGCCTTGCCATTAGAGGGCACTGAGCAACTGTCACTGCATTTGCAAAAAAAAACACATCATGAAGACACGAAAGACGTCTCCCAGAGCTGCTCTAGAAAGTTGTAAGGATGGTGGGATAAATGCATACAAAAGGAGAGGGAGTGTTTTGAGAGGGATTTGTGGCAATGTGTTATTTACTGTAGTAAAGATCTGTTTAAACACACAGTATATTTTTTTGATCTGACATGTAGTTTATTCTGCCCTAGCAATGTAAAAGGGTCCTTATTTCTCTAAACTCTTGTCAACATGGTATATTAGCAAGCTTTCTGAGAGTTGCAAATTGAAATTAAAAATTAATTTTTCATCATACCTTTAACTGGCATGTCTTTTCATAAGTGGAGTTTACCATCTTTTTATGAAATTAAAACAATTTAGAAACTTACTGTTTATGTCCCTTGTTCATCCCAATCCACTATGTTTTACAGGATTTGCTGAATCTTTTAATATACTAACAAAATTAACCTTTTATCCATTGTAACAGTGGCAGACATTTTTCTTCCTGAGGTCTCTGAGTTTAACTTATATTGGAATTTTTGCTCAAACTTTTAAATGTTTAGTCAAAGTTTTTAGTCTTTTCCTTTACAGTTTGTATAACAGATAAGACTTCACACCCTGCAACTATTCACAATTTTTCCTAATATTATATTTTAAGTTTTACATCTAACCTAATTATTGACAATAAGTAATTATATGATATATGAAGAAAAGATTCTATTATACTTTGTGGTATCAACATTTGTTGAATAACCCATTTTTTTTCTAATTCTGGAATGTGGGTTTTTTTTTGTTTGTTTGTTTTTTTTTTTTTTTTTTAGTACAGGGTCTAAAGGGTCTCACTACACAGATTGGGCTCATAGTGATTCTCCTGTTTTCAGCCTCCCAAGTACTGGAATTACAGGTGTGTGCCATCACGCCCCCAGTCTTAGTCCCTGTCCCAGTGTGCCCCAGGGGTGGGGCCAGCACAACTTAACAGGGATCAAACCCTGCATCCCTGAATCTGCCTAGGCAGGTGCTTTAGTCCACTGAGCTATCTGGCCAGCCCTATAATGTCATCTTGATCATATATAAAATCCTTTTACATTTATGAGCTTGTATTCGTTCCATCAGTTGGTAAATATACACGTCTGATCTTACACATTTTCATTAAAATAGTTCCCTTAAAGTTTAAATGCTAAAATACATTAACCTCTTTGCAATATGCTTTCACTCAATTACATCCATGGCTCCTATTACAAGTAACATAAAGCTAAGGTTGATGAAAAAAAAAATATGTCCACTGGTTCACAGTCAGAAACTGGAGTAGTGGGAGGTGAGCAGCTAACATTAACTTCAGCACCCTTGCTCTTAACCTTTGTGCTCCAGGTCTCTCAATCTCAAGCTCATGCTCTTCCTCAAGAAGACAAAATCTACCCAGAGACACAGTGCAATCTGTGCACCTCGTGTAGTGTGCTCACAACCACGGGCACCTCCAGCCGTCACCAACATTATTCTCCTACCCATCACATTTTGAAAAATTACTAGGTCACAAGGACCCTGAAAACTGTTAGATGATGTAGCCATTCAACACATTCTGCCCTGCAGAGCCCAGATCAAGTCTATACCAGGCCTGCCCACTTGCTCTACTTTGATTATTCCTAGAGTACTCACCACCTGGTTATGAAGTGTCTTATTTTCTCACCTGTTTTATAGCTTCATTCTTTTTGAAACTTAATTCTAGACTATAATTACCTGGCAGAGGAGACATAATTCTGCACTACTTCGCTGATGGGGAACTTTTGTTTTCTAACAACTCCCCACACTACTAACAGGATATACTTGACCTCTAGACTTGATTTCCAATGCCATCGATATACAGAATAAATGATCCCTGAAAGACTACACATGCTT
Organism: Myocastor coypus; assembly: GCA_004027025.1. Taxonomy (NCBI): domain Eukaryota; kingdom Metazoa; phylum Chordata; class Mammalia; order Rodentia; family Myocastoridae; genus Myocastor; species Myocastor coypus. The sequence continues at coordinate 80,334 of PVJA010003443.1, read as the reverse complement.
CTCATCAATTGGCAAATAAAAAATAATTAAAATACAGTAAAAAAAAACTTGCTCCTGCCACCAATTTGCATCCCTGTAGTGAGCGCACTTGATTCTCCAGTACTTACCAAAACAAGAACATGGAGCTAATTCCCTTCATGATTTCCTCAGTCACTTTCAATTTGGTCAAGGTTTGAGACTCTACTAAATTACTTTATGGGTCTTGAGGTGAAGGGTAAAATCCCTGAGGAGCTCCAGGGAGTTAGCACATAAGGAGCTGACTCTAATACATCCCCTGGGCTTTCAGTTAGATCATGTGAAGAACAGAGGACAAGTTTTACTTTGCATGACAATTCTGTTCTGCCCATGGAGGCTGCATTTGGGGCTCTGGGGTGATAAATATTCAAAGACATCACTGTATACAGTGATGATCCAGTGTACTGTGTACACTGATGTATATCACTATATATAGTGTACAGTGAAATGTGGATCATTACTAATGTTTGTCTTAATTTAAGATAATGCACTGTTTTCCTTATAAAGTAACAATTTGATCATTTAATGCCAAAAGAGAGAAGAGAATCTTCATATAGAGAAATAGAGATGACTTTGTTGTCCCTGCTCTTATCTAAAAGCTATACCTCCTCTGTAGAAAATCAGTCGTGCATCGCCCACCCTGCTTTGCCTGCCCTTCTAGCATTCTGATGCTATCTCTGCTCCAGCCGCTGGTGCCTCTCACTTCTCCAGAACTGCTTTCCATACTCTCATGGGGATGGAAGATGGTACCCTAGAAGATGGTACCCTTTCAAACTTCACTCCACAACTTCTGTGTCTGCCCAATGGTCTACCTCATTCACATGGTTTATTCTTTTTTTTTTTTTTTTTTGTCTTTTTGAGACAGGGTCTCCCTATGCAGTTCAGGCTGGCCTTGAGCTCACTTTTGTGGCCCAGGCTGGTCTCGAACTCGCACCAATCCTCCTGCCTCAGCCTCCCAAGTACTGGGATTACAGGCGTGCGCCACCACGCCCGGCCCTCACATGGTTTATTCTCTCACCATCTTTTCAGATGAAATTCTTCTACTACCCATGAACCTAAATTCCCATCTCCTAAGCCATTACACAAACTTTAAAAACTGTGGTGACATACCAGTGCTTCCGTTCCATTGTGTGGTGTCAGAGTGAATGCATTTGCGAAGAAGCGAAGCTGAGGAAAAGAAAACAAGTTATTTTAAGGTGGGTTAGAACAGAGTCAAAAAAAAAAAAAAAGTACTCACTTAAATATTAAGAAATTCTACATTTCAGATCAGAGATCATTTTTGAGAATCAAAAATATAAGGCAAAAAAATATATCACTTACTCTCTACTACCCTGGGTCAACTATTTTGCACATGAAGGCATCTTTACTTCTGATCTTTTGACCATGCCCACTATTAGGCAGGGACATTTCTTCCTGATTTGCAACAAGAAAGGGTTGTTTGCTAAAAGTAGGATTTTGCACTGTATGCGAGAACAGTGGTCCTGCAAGATTCTTACAACCCAAATCAAGAGACAAATAAATTAAAGGTGTGATACTATACAGTTATCCCTTTACTGAGAATTTTTAATAGACACAACCACACTGAAAACTCAGAGAAGTCCACTGCTTTATGTGGGTTTTTCCAAAATTATCTGAATATAGAACTCTTGGGCTCTATGGTGCTCAATCAAAGAAAACAAGTAGACCCGCAGATACTAAGGCACAGGTAAATGCCAGAGTATGCGGCAGGAGTCACATGTTAGCAATACCAATAACGAGAATTTAAGAGGAATTCTTCCACCTTTAAGATCAATTTTTTTTTTCTTGTTTCAGAACCTTTGTTTGTTTATTCACTCATTTTTATGGCCAGCTCAGCCCACCCCGAGAGCAGGGCTGGCACAGCATGTGGTGCCGGGGATCGAACCGTGGTCCCTGAAGCCGCCAAGCTTTCCCAAGCTGGCGCTTTAGACCACTGAGCCATCCCACCAGGCCCTAAGATCAATTTTTTAAATCATTCCCACACTTAAAGTGCTTGGGTTCATCACTCACCAGCCATATTACTGGTATCAGAAGTGTCCACACAAAAGGTGGGAGAATTCCATAGGTCATGTTGGTCATTACTGTACCTGGACACACCACATTGGAATAGAGACCCTGGGAGCACAGAGAAATGGCACAATAAGATTTTAATTCAATATATATTGACTCAATCTAACTACATGCTAGTTAATACATATACTTATATCCTTATAAGGAAGCCAAGGATGAAGAATTTATACTCTAAGTTATCTGTGAAGTTGAGTACATCATCTTAGTTTTATAAGTATTCATTAAGAACCCTCCATGAGAAGCAGCCAGGATGAAAAATTAGTAAGATAAAGCCTCTAGTCTTAAGAAATTTATAGTACAAAGAATAACCAATCTTAAAGTTGGAGTGGGCAGAGGAGGCCCTGGTGACCTGGTGACTTGCATTTTCCATTTATTGACTTAATGGAAGATCCATTTATTGAACCTAATAAATATTTAAGATAAAAAGACCCGGAAGAGTTCAGTCTTTGCCTTTAAGAAGTTTCTGATCTAGTAGCAGAGACTGCTGAGCCTAAAATACATGCTCTTTCCCTGCAGATACATTAAGAGCTGCACGAAGGCGCTTGAGGTAGGTGTTCCTGGCATCAGAGAGGAAAGAAAGGCTGCACTGGTGCCATAAAGATCTTCTCCAAGATGGAGTCCTCTAACTAAGGCCCTTAGTCCGGGAGTCATCAGTTTAGAAAGTTGTGTCCTATAAAGAGATGCCCAAATAATACAGAGCTCATGATAGAAGGGCCCTGGCTCATGGGTAGTAAGTCCTATAGCACTAAAACTGGCATTATTCTTTTATTTTGTTTAATTTTCCCTGCATTTTAATTTATGAGGATATCAATTATTTCAAGTTATTTTTACTACTTGAAATCTCACTTTTTCTTTTAAAGAAAAAGTTAGTGATGCTATTATAACACAACTGTATAGGCATACAGCACCGTGACCAATAGGCGCTCGAAGCTTTCCTTCCTTTATTGGGCTATGCAGAGCCTTGACAATGCCTGACACAGGTCATCTATCCCTGAGAGTCCCAGGATGAACCAATCATCCTTGGGGGAAAACTTTAGAGCTGGCACTCTTCATCACTGCAGCCCCAAAGCTTCCTAAGAAAGTAACGTGTTCTATTGTCAAGGAACATTTCTAATTCTAGGAACTACCTAGGAGCAGTAATGAGCTGTTCAATCCTAAGTGAGAAATTTTCACAGACTTGAGGGTTTTCAACATTTATAATTTTCTGGCATTGATCAGCAAAAGCTAGAAGGAAGCACTCTTATCCAAGTGGACTGGCTACTACGACCATTTATTTATTTATTTTACATTTTAATTTCACTTTTATTTTATTAATTTCAATGAGAAAGAATAGTAATAAGACAGTTTCAAAATGGGTTACTAGGACAGTTACAATAATTAATACATTAATGCATACTGTTAGCATGGAGAGTGATATAAAGTAGAGGTTCAAAGAGTTAGGAGCTCCTAGGGAGTTAGGAGCTCCTAGGGCTGGATTTGAATTCTGGCTCTGGGTTAGCTGGCAAATTATTCAGTCTCCTCTTGCCTCAGCTTCCTCTTCTGCTTAATTAGAGGTAATAAATTATGATGATCCCAAAAATTTATAAATGGCTTGAAGTCACTAATGGATTATTAATATCCACTAGGGAGCATTTATAGACCCTGATAATATTTCCAGTAACATAAGACTTCAAAATGAACATTCTAGTATGACTCTAAGGTTTTTCTTTCCATGGGGAAGCCAAGGAGGAAATACCAAGGGCTGAGAACCAATGCTAAGATATTTGAGCAGGGAGCAGCATTAAGATACGCTTTCTGGACAATTGAAATTTAAATAATGGGGCCCGGCAGGATGGCTCAGTGGTCTAAAGCGCCTGCTTGGGAAAGCTTGGGTGGCTTCAGGGACTGAGGTTCGATCCCCCCGGCACCACATGCTGCGCCAGCCCTGCCCTCGGGGCAGGCTGAGCCGCCATGAAAATGAATGAATAGACAAGCAAAGATTCTGAAACAAGAAAAAAATAAATAAAAATAAAAAATTCTTAAAAAAAAAAAAAAGAGATTTAAATAAAATCCCAGCACTTTTTATGAAAAGAGAAGCTAATTCACTGACCTTGCCCTCTCACAGGGAGTTTCCAGAGTACAAAGAAGCAATTCTGACAAGTTTCTAAACAGCTCACAAAATGTTAGCAGGTTCATAATTGAACCAACACATTTAACTCAAGCTTTAATAGGAGCAGCTAACACATGAACATGGAGGAACACACATATACACACACAGACATGCCTCATGTGCCCTCATGCATGCTCATGTGTACACACCCACAAACCCCACATACTGAGGACATATGCACCCCTGTGGGTGTGCACACGAACACAGCTACCACCTCCACACACAGTGCCACCCATACACATGTACAGACATGTGTACAAATGTGCACATCCTGAAAATGGAGCGATTCTGCCTATGACTACAGCACCGTGGCTCCCTCATTCAGTCCTCCTGGCAGATTATGAGGCAGCCACTATTATTTTCCCTATTTTTTAGAAGAAGAAACAGAAGAATAGGAAATCAAATATTTTGCCTCAACTTAATTCAAATCCAGATTTTACAGTACTCCCTTGCTATTTCACAGGGGATAATTAAGCAGAAGAGGAAGCTGAGGCAGGAGGAGACTGAATAATTTGCTAGCTAACCGAAAGCCAGAATTCAAATCCATCCTAGGGAGCACCCAAGTCTGTGAACCTCTACTGTATATCACTCTCCATGCTAACAGTATGCAATATATTAAGACTCAATGTTTTGTGAGTTTTCAAAAAAATATTAATGTGATTTATCACAGATTTTTCACTAAATCATAGGATTTTTAAGTACTGTAGAGTATACATGTTATTAAAATTACATAATTTTACAATTTTAGAAAATGGTTAAAAATATTAGAAGTGTTTTTAAAAGTGTGGGAAAGGTTTGTAAGAATGTAGGAAGAGTTTATAAGGCCTTAAAATATATATAAATACAAAATAAATATAAGGTTGCTACTTGCTGATTCTTACTTACTGCAGGGGTGTCTGGAGGGACCACAATATTTTATACCACCCCTTTACAAAAGGCATGGTTCTAATGGTCACATTGCTAAACAATTCTTTCTCATAAAGGTCCTGTACCAGAGAAATCCAGGTCAAAACTAACATCTAAGATCTAGATTTCCATGTGTGATTCATCAACAGAGTAGTTCCCCTGAGGGAAGACAGTTTCCTGACAATATTTTTATTTTCCCTCCTGGCTTACACGTGACTGTCTTTAGTGAAAAGGTTAATGGAATGCAACTTCTCCATAGTGCTACAGACACTTAACACAGAGCAAACAAAGGAAAATGTCCATAGAAAAGACTGGAGAAGTTCACCCGAGAGTTCTGACTTGAGCTATTAAGGCCAACAATGACACAGACAAATTTCAGATCACAGTAGCCACCAGACCCAGTATAACAGTCACTTTGTCCCAAGAAATACCCTCTAAATTCAGATCCTCAAGGAACCAGAGCTCTGGAGTCTCCCCAAAGCACCCAGAAGGCTACGTAACTATTGGCTGTATTACAGCACCTGATATTAAAAAGGGAAAAAAACAAGTGGTGTCCTGTTAATACAGATCAGAGTTCCTACACACTACAGAATGGTAAATGAACCTCCTGTATCTAACAAGCCAGAAGTGAATTCTTCCTGTCCTTAAGATTTCATGTATATCAGGTCTAAATCTAAACTGAAACAGCTGAAAGTCAGCCATGTTAGATAGAAAGCCAGCTCTGTCAATTAAGAAACCACTGCCTCCCTTTCCTACCACTGAGGCAGGCCTTACCTGCTGGTTGAAGTTCCGGTTCAAAGCCACACTCAGAAGATCAGTGGCGTACTTGGAAGAGCTGTAGGGCTCCTGGCCTTTGCTGTGCTGCATGTCCTCAAGGCTGAAATTAGATTTCTTTGCATTGCGAGATGACGTCCAGATGAGCCGAGACGGACTGTCACTGTGACAGAGGAGAGGTTCCAGTTCCCGAATCTGGATAGATGAAAAAAAAAAGAACCAAAAGGTCTTGAAGACTATAGAGGGCATAGACAGTAATGGTTTTGGATCTATTATACATGTATACTGGAATGGAACAATTAAGTAAATGGATGAAAGATGGTGAGAGCCAGTTTTGTCATCTTTGGAGTGGGACATCACAGATAAGCAAGAGGAGGAAGCTAAAATGATCTCTTAACAGTAATGAACAGAATTAGAAATACCAGTATTGACTCAAAGAGATATTGCCTAAAAGAGATACACATTAGATGTGTGTGAAATACTTAGAGAAATGTATACACCTGTGAGTAAGTATACATCCACTTAACTCCTTGTTCTATTGCCAATGCAGATCTAGAAGCAATTGACTTAACAGCAGCAAACACCAGGATCCCCAATACAAAGAACATAACAGTTGACTGATTGTGTCAACGTGAGAAGTTTAAAAGCTTAACTAAACTGGCTTGGAAATTCTATATCCAAGGGTGTAGAGGACCCATGCTAGGGCAGCTCATCTCTTAGATGGTATAAAGGGACGATGAAGAAGGACAGACTTGCTTCTGTTCTTTGGAGGAGCTTTCAGCTTGGATGTCATCTCCTGGCTTCTAGTGCAGTCTCTGGCTACTGCCTTGGATCCTCAAGCCTTCTGGTGTAGACTCTTCAACCTCCCATCACAGACCCAGCAGCCGCAGAATACAGACTTGCATGGGACACTACAGTGAACTCCAGACCTTGGACTGAAAACTGCAGTCTCCAGTGTGCAGACACCCTCTGCACTCTTCCTGATGCCACTCTGTGAGTGACCACCATAAGCCAATCTTGTAATTCTACACATCTATGTATCTTGTATCTTGTGTTATATCTGTGTCTATAGTAAAACACTGACTGATACAAGGAACTAAATTTCTTTAGAGAAACAACCCATTCTAGAATGTAGCCACAAACATACAAGAAGAAGCATCTGAAAGTGCTCAAAATGGAAGCTAAAGTAAGAAAAATAATGATGGTTAAGTCTAAGAGACAGAGAAGACAGTGAAATTGCCACTTGCAGTCCTATTTATAATTTCAAAGTAGAAAAAGTGTACAGCTATAAGTCTACAGGGCGATAAGAACAATTTCAGTAAAGAAATTTTGCAAATGGAGAAGAGACCAATCTCCCCTTGTAGAAAATTTTCAAATAATTTCCATAGAGAAGCCATCATAAGGAGGCTCAGCACAACCCCCAAAGTGTGGGCCATGTGCAGTGACTTTATTCCAAAGATTACAGTGTGGGACAGAAGACAGGAAAAATACAACACGACAGTGGAAAAACCTGGTGGTCTCCACTCAAGCAAAGTGATTAAAGCCAATGCCAACAGTGATACGTCACAAGGGGAGTTTCTGCTCTGCATATGACGTGATGAGGACAGCACTGGCCTTCTGTGGTCTTTCTTCCCAAAAATACATTGTGCAGCCAAACCACGAGAAAAATATTTAAACACAAGCCATGACACCTGGTGTTGAAAGAACTACATCTAACTCTTATTCATATTTATAATTACTTTACCTTGGACCTAACCTCTCTCAAAATTAGAATTTCTCAAGGACTACCCTATATTTATAATGAATTAAAATATGGGATATTGGAATACTATGAAATCATTAAAGAAATGAGATACATATTTTGTACTTGCAAGATATACTTCTAATATGTCACATATGGGACACCCTTCAGTATTTTATTATGATCAATAGGGCTTTTTCAGAGGTTGCTGGATCTGCTAATACAGATCAGAGTTCCTACAGACTACAGAATAGTAAATGAACCACATTTTTTCTTTGTTTTCTTGTTTCTTTTTTTTTGGAACTGGGGATCGAACTCAGGAACTTGAATTTGCCAGGAGGACACTTGTGCCTCTGAGCGATCTCCCCAACATGTACTTCAAAAATGTAATTCTAACCATAAACTAATGAACTTAACAAAACAGCACTAGAATGTTTCCCTTAGTATCACAGCACTTCAGAGGAGTTTACTAAACTCAAACTTGTTTTACCAGGATAAAATGACCAAAGACATTGGTTTCAAACACCTCCTGGAGCCCGTCAACAGTGATCTTGTCGTGTTGCGTCAGAAGTCCTTCAGCTGTACAAAACATATGTATCACATTTCTGAAATAGCAGAAGACAACGGTACAACATTTTTAATATTGAACATGCTCCCAACCAACCCCCTTGCATACACATACCAGACCTTCTTTGATCCCATAATGGCAGGAATAAAAACATCTATTTCTCAGACTGCATGGCTGAGAGAATTAAATGAGATGCCAAATGCTCTCATTTATAGTAGCACATGCATACTTTAGCCCACATTACGAAAAGGAAGCCAAGTCTCTCCAAAAAAATTGTTAACATTCTCTTTATCTTTTCTCAAAATAAGACACACATAAACTGAAGATATAATAACTACACCAAGGCAAAAAAAAAAGTCTTTGCACAGAGTGTGTTTAACTGCTATTGCTTTCTACTAGGAATTCTTACAGCACTGAACAGACTAATATGGTGTTTTGCTTTGAGATCAATTTAATAGGTCAAGACTAGTATGGATTGTATGTGCTTTATATATGTATTTTGATTAAAGGAACCCATCAATGTAGTAAGCAGCATGAATAAGTAAGCTTAAGGAAGCAGAAATAAAACTTATTTCTTACTTAGGATTATGGTTAAATATTTCTGAAAGCCACTACATGAAAGTATACTAATAATTTCTGAGGTGGTTATTAATTTTCTATACCTGACACATTGCTGGCCAAGGCTTCCAGTGGAATTTTCTTAGGTATTTAGTCTCCCTGAGAATTTCACCTAATTTAGGTCTGTTGTTGCTAACATGAACATTCAGGAAGACCAAAACTTGATATCCTGAAATATCCAACCTGGAGCCACTAGCAGCAGAAGGCTCAATTCAGACATAACTCTGCTTCTACCCAGCCCACCTGCCAGCTGAAGTGCTGCTCTTAGCTCAACACACAAGCTATCCTCAGTAAGCCCAGGATGGCTTGAAAGAGTAAGAGGGGACACAGAATTTTGTAAGCCCCTAGTTATCTAAAGACACCAAGTCGGGCATGGTGGTGCACACCTGTAATCCCAGCACTTGGGAGGCTGAGGCAGGAGGATTGGTGTGAGTTCGAGACTAGCCTGGGCTACAAAAGTGAGCTCAAGACCAGCCTGAACTGCATAGCGAGACCCTGTCTCAAAAAGACAAAAAGACAAAAATAAATAAATAAACAAACAAACAAACCAAAACTCACTGGACACCTCCCAGAGTTTGCCCACTGGATGTGAAATATCCAGAGAACTTTGATGACAGATGTTTACTAAGGTCTTCCCACCTAATTTTCCTTGCTTTCTTTCAAGCCCTATAAGAAAGGGTCCATTTCTCTTTCTGCCCTATACATGGTCTGATTGTCCTCTGTTTCCCTGTAACCAGGTATTCAACTTTATGCCTTGTTTCTTTCACATAAGCCTGTTGAGTGCTCTATGCCTCGAGTTGTTCCTTACAATAAGAACCATGACTTGCAGCGGGCCCTCCTGCCTTTCTTGGTGTAGCTGCTACATCTGCTTATGATTTCTTCCTTCTCAACAACTCTTTATCTTTCATAGATGCAAACTACACACACAAAGGCAAAGAGAGGAAAAGAAATAAGCATCTTTCTTCATATCAGTATGTCTAGAACAGAGAAATTACCTTGAAAAGAGGCCAGAAAAAAGTGCTTTGATGTTTAGCTTTGGATTAGGCATGATCCCAGCATTTAGATAAATATAATCTAATCTTTGAAACCTGCAAGTAGAACAACAGAACAAGATTACTACAATAAAGAAGATTAACACTGCTTACTCTGTCTAAAACACGGAAAGCCTGAGAACAGAAAACATTTTCTAAATAATATGGCTAGCATATTATTTTTTTCTCAAGGTTTTTCTTAACCACAGTAAACATTTGTGTATCTTTCTAAAATACCTTTTTTGGACAGTGATTTCAATGACCATTACAGTCAAATCATTTGTAATAAATAAATTCCTGCTTTGTCCTTCCCCTTGGGCACTGCAGCAACCCTCTACTAAGCCTGCTGTCTTTGAGGTCTTAAAAGGTTTTTTGCCTCTTTTTTTCTCTCTCTCTCTCTTTTTTCCTTTTTTAGTAATCATTTCTCCTAGGTGACAAGTAAAATTTGTGTAATGCATACCAGAACTCGCTAGATCCAGGTTAGATTCTGAATATCAAGATCTGTACTAAAACACGAAAGCAGTTCAGTATTCGTAGACAGGTTCTAGGTCTCATAAATGGTGAACTTACTATAAAAGCCCAATAGGGCTATGATACTGTTGGCAGGCTCTAGAATACAATCATGGAAGGAACTGAGAAATATTGATGGAGAAAGCCTTTTCACTTTTAAACCTACATAAATCTTGATCTAAGTATATCCCCTTTAAACTAAATTTGAGGCATGTAGATCCTGTTCTCGTGACACCCACAGGGCCCATCCATGTTCAGAACAACTCCTAGAATTCTACACACCACATTGTCTATGTTCTCTGTTCAATCCAGGATTGGCCAGAGTGACTCAAATTACATGTAGCTGATAGTGCAGATCACACCCAGGCATTTCCTGGTCATCCTATAAATAATTAACTATCCAGTAGCTCTAATTACTAAGCTGCTAAAAAGGCTGCTACTGCTACCACTGGTTCGTCACACAAATGCCAAAATGCCAGTAGTTCCATCTTCTACTGCTGTTCCATTACCTAACTTTTGGATATGAGGGCGACCTGGCAGTGACATCTGTCACCCCATTGGTTGCCAGGGTTAATTCAGCTGATCTGGCTGGCTAGGCAGGTGTCCCCTTCCTCCCTCAATGCTCCATGTGTTTCCTCTAGGGGAGGACTACCCCTGATAGAAGAGGACCATTACTTTACTTTTTTTTTTTTTTTTTTCCCCCTATTTATTTATTTTGTCTTGAGTCAGGGTTTAGCTAAGCAGTTCAGGCTGACCTCACACTCAATTTGTAACCCAGGCTGGCATTGAGCTTGCAGCAATCCTCCTGTCTCAGCCTCCTGAGGGATGAGATTACAGGCCTATGCCACCATGTCTAGCTGAAAACTTTCACCTAAGACTCTTAATCTATTTTTCTACGAATGAAGAAGAAACACTTAGCAAACAGTGAGAATTGTTCCAGAGCACCAAGCTGAGCTCTGGCTTGAGTAGAAAAGTGTCCAGTATTTACCACTCACAAAGACGAAACTATTGATGGAGTTGTTTTATTCTGAATAAAACAGTATAATTATTCCTTACATGTTTTCAATTGCATGAATCTAATAGAACAAAGTTACAGATAGAAAGACCACCAGGCACGGGAAATAACTCAGGGGCATAAGCACCTGTCTGGCAAATGCAAAGTCAGAAGTTCAATCCTCAGTATCGCAAAAAAAAAAAAAATCAATTGTCCAGGGTGTTGTTGATTTTCACCACTTGGCAAAGATTCTTCTCAGCTCTCTTGGCTCCAATTTACTTTGGGTTCAGAGTCTGTGATATTGATTTGGGCCATTAAATGCAGAAGAGTTTTGATATAAGCAGGAGATCTATCTGATCAACCTCACGTATTTCAAGTTTGCAAACATCACTATCTCTGCCATTTCCTAATGCAGGTCAAAGTACTCATGTCACTCAAAGAGAGCTACTTTGTGGATTAAATACATCAAACCCCAAGTGTTGGTGACACACAGTTGGCACAACTCACTTACCTTTGATGCTTCCCTCTGTCCCACAGCCTCCTGGCATTAAATCTGATCTGTGATACATTACTAAATATCTCAGATTTCTGGAAACAACGGAGAATAGTCCATACTACAAGTGTTAAAATTTTAAGTCTCAAAAGTCAACTGTATTGAAATAGGCTGCTATGAACTGAGAATGATGGCCCTTCTTGTCAAGAAAGGAAAAATAATTAAACCTATGTAACACAGGCAACACAGCCAGCTGGCTAGAAAGGTCTAGGAAAAGAATGTCTACAAACTTCTCCCCTGACTATTTTTTTACTATATAAAGATACTCTATGTGTAGTTTTAGAGACTTAGAAACTCTCTCTGTAAGTAATGGAGATAGAGGTTGTGACCAAAACTCTTCATTGTTCAGCAGCAGACAAGAAAGAAACCACATTCACAAAGGCCTAAGAACTGGGACCAGGACCGGTGAGGTAGCTCAGGGGTCTAGAGCACCTGCCTAGGCAACCGCAGGGACTGTGGTTCTATCCCAGGCACCACATGCTGTGCCAGCCCCACCCCCAGGGCAGGCTGAACCAGCCATAATATAACATACATGCATACTAAAGTTAAAAAAAAAAAAGAACTGGAACCAAAAAACCCCACAAAAAACAGTCAAGTTTGAACTCATACATTTGTAACTTATGCTCTCTTCCTGGCCCCTGAACTTTTGATTCACTTCCTTGGATTATCTTCTACTGATGGTCTGTAAACTACGATGTGCACTGGAATCAGCAGGAAGGATTGGTAAATCCCAAACTTCCCAACTCCAAATGTGTAATACAGAAATCATAAGCACTTGCCTTTTTTTTTTTTTTTTTTCAATGGCCTGGGGTAGGGCTGGCATAGCACGTGGTACCGGGCATTGGACCACGGTCCTTGCAGTTGCCTAAGCTTGTCTAAGCAGGCACTTTTTTTTTTTTTTTTTTTTTTTTTTTT
>PVJA010003443.1:33815-67372 GCA_004027025.1 Myocastor coypus | reverse complement strand
TATCTCTGGAGAACCCTAAAAACAACAATGCAGTTCTTAAGAAACTCAGCCAGTAACCACCTTTGTGATTTAATGAGCTTCCTACCTTTCCACTGTATCATGAATTAAGTTCACCTCTCCCTAGAATACTTCTACTTTTTTTTTTTTTTTTTTTTAGTGCATTTGGTATAGGGTCTACAGGGTCTTACTATGTAGATCAGACTTGGAGTGATCCTGTTTTCAGCCTCCCTGAACTCACATATTTGGAACAGGGAAATGCAAATGACTATTGATTCATGTAAATAATATTCAGTACATTATTCTCTAGCAAATGTCTTCACCAAAATCTTGTTTGTTTCTACCTTATTTCATTTTACTGTCCAAGGATATAAAATAGTTCTTCATTTTTTAAGGACTTTAACTACAAAAATATTTTAAAATTAACCATTTTGAATTGTGCTGGACTCAGCGTAGATTAATGCAGGGTTTATAATGCTTTATGGCCATAAACTCCTCTTAAAATTAAAAAAAAAAAATGCCCCCTCTGCCCGAAGAGAAAGTGTACTGGGTAAGTATAGGCAAGTTTGAGTACCCTTTCCACTAGCCATACATTCAAGCAGTCTATTCCTTCATTTTCCAAATATTTGTCCAATGCCTATTACATGCAAATTGCCATATAGAAATAAACAAATCTCTACTAGTCTGAAAAAAACATTCTGAGCAAGAAAATAACTGAGTTCTAGAAGCAAAGCAAAGTCAGATGATCCCAATAGCAGTATTTGTCCTATTTCTGTGCCAGTTGTTAAATGTCAGTTCTTTCCATGCCTCCTAAATGAATTTATGTGAAAGAAATGTGTAAAAATAAATGTCAATATTAAAGGAGTTACATTAATTTATGTTCCTACAATTGGCCACTTATTAGGGTACACCATATATTAATCATAAAATAGTACTCATGAATGACCAAGAATGACAATGATCTGGGATATATTGAGTCAGTCCACACAGATTTCCTCAGCACAACTTCTTCCACTGCACATGCTTTTCCCCCCTTTTTTGATCCTTCACTTATTAACCCTTATGTTGCACCCTATGAAAAATGTCTGTCACCAAGAGACATACCTTTGCTTAAGCTCCTTGGCAGCGGAGAACACTGATTTCAGGTTGCTGACATCTATTTGCACAATGGTGACCTCTGCAGTAGGGTGTGAGGCTACCAGTGCAGACCGGACAGCCTCTGCTTTGCCCAAGTTCCTGCATGCCAGGCACAGGTGAAGCTCACCATCTTCAGCCAATAGCCGCTTGCAAAGAGCCAGGCCAATGCCACTGAGAAAACAATGTAGGCACAGGGTAGACATTAGCTGAGATGGTGCCAAATGAAGATGTGTCTTTCTTTGGTTCCAAAAACAAATTGTGCCAATGAGAAATCAGGGAGAGAGAAAAATACTCCAACATTATTTAGCGATGGAAGGAATAAACCCCTACTCTCACAGCACTTGTGATGATGGCTGGTTTGTCTCACCCATTCCAAAAACATGCAATGCAAAGCAGCAATGTACGTGTGATATTATTCATGAAAGTAATTCAATACATTACCAGTAAGTGTTATTTGGCTGCTTCTTGTATGTATTCCTTTGATGCCTAGGTTCCTCAACAACAAGGACTCCACTAGCTGTTGGTACTACTGCTACTATAAGGAGCACCAGGTATCCCTATTAAGGGAATGAATTTGTTTTTCAAAAATAAGCATCAATATTGCAGGAGGTATAAATCTCTCTCAACTACCACTGATTAATTTCTATCAATAATTAATCAATAAAAAGAGATAAAACTCAGCATGATTAGGCAAAACAATGGAAAAAAAATACTGCATACAGACCAAGAAAGAGCAATGAGGAGTACATCAAGACTTTCCATGGATTTCAGAAAAAGCAATATAAAACTGCCCACTAGATAGTGACAGAAGTCAGACTGGCTTTGCTGACTGCAAAGAAAACCTGTGTAATAAACTGTCTTCCAGGACTTTAGTTATCTGCAGGCAAATCATCAAGAAACTTGCACCTATAAGTCTGAAGCTTGCAATCACCCGAAGGCCCTGTCCAGAGAACACGAAAACACATTTATGCTTGTTCTTCCTCACTCCCGATGGCAGGTTTTAAAATTACTATGCAATTACATATACTGCAAAATGTCAAACAAATAAAATCAAATGTGATTTATTTACACACGTTCAACAAAAGCAGCAGAACGTCAGTTGACACCAAGGAGAAGGAACACTAAAAACTATCCCTGGACACAGCCCTGTATCGATTCATACGGACATGGTTAGGAAACTAAACTTGAACAGTCTTAAATAACATGTAACACCCTCAATCTCTTCATTTCTCAAAACTGCTAAATGGGACAAGTAGAAAAATGGTATGGTTGCTCTTCATGGAAGCACAAATGATAAAGGAGGCTGAGAGTCCAAGGTGAAAAACGCTGGAATGATGTTGGACTTGTTACCTTGCACTCGCATTATGCATTAACATGGAAAGATTTTTTTCCCCACATGTTTGTGCATATGTTAACGCTATGCTAGATGGAATGAGATCACTGCCCAGCCCCCCACCCCCGTCCTAATGCTGCTGGCTATTAAAACTTAAACACCGGTGTGTAAGACAAGTCTAGTAAACAGCAAACACCGAAGAAGAGTAGGTTAAGGGGAGAGGAGAAAAGGAGTTCACGTGGGACGTTCCATTTTGCTCGACTGCCCCGGGATCACTCACTGGCACTCAAGTTTTCCTCCCCACTGACAGTACTATTTCAAACACCAGCTCCTGAGCACCTCGTGGGGACCTAGAAAAGAGTCAGGCAGGATCTCTGCCCAAATCCCCCAGAGGCTTGGGTCGTTAACAGCGGGCTGCAGTTCTCTGCTCCCGCGGAGCCTGAAACTCAGCCTCCGAAATCCCAAAAGCGGCCTCACCTGTTCGCCCCAGTGACCAAAACCACTTTCCGCATTTTCGCGCACTCAGATGTCAGGCTGTAACGCAGGCGGCCCCGCCGAGCGTCAGAAGCCTGAAATCTCTCAATGGCCCACCTGACCGCGCCCACCAGTATCCCCAGGTAATCAGAGACAGGCTCTTCCTGCTTGCGTCATCGCGCCGCCCTGAGCTGGCCAATCGCAGTCTCCGGTCCACTAGTCGCCCCAGGGACGCATGAGTTGAGATAGGCCGAGGGACGGGGCCGAGTTACGTAAAGGCCGAAGCCAATCAGGAAAGGGCAGGCGTTCTGGGCGTGGTCCAAATCGACTCTTTCAGGTTCCCTCGCGCCAGATCTTTGCCGGGAATGGTGGGCGTGGCTCTCACGGGGACACTTGATGCAGACCTACACTTTGACCTCAGGGTGTTTGTTCCGGGTCTTATTTTAAAACAAAGGGTTGGGTCCACGAGGTAAAATTGGGGAATCATCAACTGTAATTTTCCTGTTTTTTGGATGTGTAGAACTGGCTTGTGATCTCAGACCTCCTCCTTGTCTAAAGAATCCTCAGGTGAAAAGGAGCGTTGATTTAAGAATTATATGTAAAAGCATGTGTAATACTGGTTTTAAAGTTTGGAATGTGACACAGCCTTAGGATATTTCAAATGAACAACTTAAAATTTGCTGTAATCTACATCAGCAGATTACAAATTCTCTGCGGTAAAGTATCTACTTTTTTTGATGTTGCTATTGTGTTTTATTTATTGTTTCTCAGCTGTCCGAATGGTTATTTGTGGAAAGTGCAAAAAAATAATTACATATAAATGTACTCATATAAAAATTTGTAATGCTTAATTTCTATATGTGTAGTAGACCATTAACCAGTCTTACATATTTATACATTGCACATTTATACATCAAACTCTACTGAATATACTTTAATTGACTGTGACTTCTTTCAAACTTTTAATTACTCCTTTAACAGCAATGATCCCTTAATGATCAAGATAATCTATATTGGTTATCCTACAGGTTTCGACTGACACCAATTTGTGTAGTGATCTTTTGTTTTATGCCATAAAATTAGATTTAAAGAAAAATCTGATTATTTTGATTTCTTATTTCTTACTTCAGAATGTTTTATGATTTGGGTGGAACTCAACTTCCTCATCCTACATCAACATTCTAAAGATAATACAGTTCACTGGTGTTTTCTAAAGTCAAAGACTAAAATTAAACCCAGCTCTGGCCAAGAGACACGTACCTGTAATCCAAGCACTCTGGAAAACTGAGGCTGGAGGAGCAAAAGTTTAAGCCCAGATTGGGCAATTTAGTGACTGGGGAAAACCTGGAGAGATAGCTCAGAGGAATAAGCACCGACCTGGGAAGTGCAAGGACCTGAGTTCAATCCCTGGCGTCACATGCTGGGCGTGCCACCTTGGCCCAAATGCAATTAAGAAAAAAACCCCATATATATATATACATATATATATCCAGTTGCATAAAAACACCCTGTCACAAAAATAAAAAAATTTCAAAAAGACTAGGACTGTAGTTCAGTTTGAAGGTCCTAGCTTCAATCCTCAGTACTAGAATTAAGCCCAATTTTGAGCATCTGACTAAACACTTATTTGCAATATCCTGGGACTGGCATCTTTTGGGTTAGCTCATTAGTTTAAGCACCTGCATAGGCAACCCCAGTAGGGCATAGGGGACAAAGATTCGATCCCCACACCTACCCTTAAAGCAACCTAAGGCAGTGAAAAACAAACAAACAATAAAAACCTAAAATGTCCTAGGACTAGATTTAGGCTGCCCCCTCCCCCCAAAATCTGAAATGTCCTAGGACTTATAAGAGACATGCAAAAGGAGAGAGGAGAGAGAGTTGGTGGATGTCTCAAGGAAAATTCACATAGAAGAAGAGCCTGAACATCAGAAGGTCTGTGGCTAGTGTCTTGGATGGGAGGACAGCCAGTGTAGAATGGACTCTGAATTAAGTGAGGGCCAGACGTCTTCAAAACAAGACCAACCGCCCTCTACTGAGACTTCCATCCATGCCGAACAAGGAGACTTTGGTTTGTTTCTTTTGTTCACTGAAGTTGCTGCTTTCAAAGTTCTTTGACCTTTGAAAGGTGAGCTGAACTATTAGAAGCACCAGAAAGATAAGGAAAATAGACCTGCTTTCAACACCCATCATTTAATTTTGTATTTTTACAAATAATGTATCACATAGAAGACAGTATAATAACCATCATTATATATTTTTAATCAGAGATGGGTGGGTAGGTGTAGATGTTTTAATCACTCAATCTTAGGTATGTGTTGTTCAGGGATTCATTCAGTTTTCTTGAAAACCAGAACACTATGGTACAAATTGGCTCCATCTGTCACTGACAAACTGAATAGTAAACATAGCATCTCCACTTTTGAATATCTACTACTTCATTTAATAAATTCATTCTGCCTAATGTCCTGCAGCAGATCTCTTGTCCCGCTTATAGTACCAGAAACAGTCCTTTATATAGACAAGGATGAATAAAGGTATTTTTGCTCCAATAACAGAGCTCTATCTGTTGCCCTTACACATTTCTCCAGGACTAACTTGCCTCTAGTTTGCCAACTGACACAAAAGAGCAATGTCAAAGTTTCTCTTGTTCATCACTTTAATAAGTTTCCCCTTGAACTCATTCAAACTGGCAACTGCTATTGGAGTCAGACTATACCCAATCCATAAACAAAATGGTAAAATGTCATGTCTTGCTGATGCAGAGGGAATTAATCTTATGCAGAACTTGGGCTACATAAGGAAGTACTTGCAGATAGAGGTGTAGTGGTACCTTAGCTCATGAACTTAGTTGGTTCCATGATTCTGGGGAATATGTCTGTAGCCATGTTCATCACCCTATGTGGGGCTCAAAAATGGAAGCCAAGTTTTGCCTACTGCTTCTGTTAGCAAACAGAAGAAATCATGAACTGAGGTATGACTGTATACCATTTCCCTATCAAATATAAAAGGAACTGTAAGATTATAAATGGGAATAAGTCATCTTAATCCCCAAAACAACAAAATAGTCTGTGTAGCTCATAGTTAAATAAGAGTAGATGTAATCTCCATCCTTATGAACAATTTTTTATATTCAGACACATGCATAGTGTGTCTGTACACATGAATTCTTTTATGCAGCATGATAAAATATAGTGAATATTTTAAAAAATATAGTAAGACATAATGCCATTAATCCTTTATACTTTGAACACACAGCCTATCATTCTTTTTGAGTGTCTTTAGTTGCCCTTTGACAGATGCCCTAATGTCCTGAATGAACTCAAAATGTTTACCTTTCTTTCATGGACATTTTGACTTCAGAAAGAGGTACCATTTGTATAGTGCCAGATCTAATGGGTCAGGTAGATGATTCACACCAAAACGCTTTATATAACAGAAATTGGTATAATAAAGATTTTGGATTGAGGACATTGAGGCAGCCATGCAAAGACACTCATGAAGGTGGACACCAAGAACTACTTCTGATGCCAAAAACAATGGGATGGAGAAGTGTTTGAAGTGAGGGGGAGGATTCTGAGGGAGATTGATGATAATGTGTGTTTTACTGTAGTTTTATTTAAATTTTTAATCATGTATATGTTGATATATTATATACTGGTAGATCTTTATAATATATATTATATGCGAAATATATGTGTCA
Organism: Myocastor coypus; assembly: GCA_004027025.1. NCBI lineage: Eukaryota > Metazoa > Chordata > Mammalia > Rodentia > Myocastoridae > Myocastor > Myocastor coypus. The sequence continues at coordinate 60,728 of PVJA010003443.1, read as the reverse complement.
CTCATGCTTGCATTTAAACACCGACTATGGCACCTTACAGTAGTGTTGTACATTTTCAAATATCTGCTCTCCTTGTTTCATTTTTCCACTGTTGCCCCCTTGCCCCTCCCACTACTTCTCTACCTGAATGACTAAAACCAAACCAGAGCCTCTGCAGAGTCTATGTGCAGTCAGGAGTCCTCTGATTCTTTAGCATTTTTGTCCATTTTCTTAGCTACCATGATCATTGCTGAAAGAAATGTACTATGTTGCTCTGAAAACCCAGTTAATCTGGGTCAGAACATAAACTTCTTCAGGTAAAATGTGTTCTTTGGAGTGATTTCATCTTATTCTCTGTTGCAGAGACTGTATTGCAGTTGTGCGTGTGTGTGTGTGTGTCTGTGTGTGTGTGTGTGTGTGTGTTTTCTCTTGGTTTGTGCTGTGCAGAGTCTGAGACAGAACGTGTTTGAATTTAGCCAAGATTTCTGTGTGTCAAACAAGACAGCTCTGCAACAGTAGCAATAAAGATTCCCATTTGACTCTGGTCTGGATTCACCAGCACTGACCCAGTAAATGTGAGGACATTTTTACAGTGTCAAAGACCAAAATGTTTTTCTTCCAAAAAGCAGTAAAGTTAGAAGCCTACTTCATTAATCCCTATTTGATAGCCACAACAGGCAGCTGTTCACACCACATACATCCACAGCTGTGTCTTCACATCTCATCACTTCTCCAAAAATGATGTAAGGAGAAAAGGTAAGGAAGCCAAGAATGAGTACCATTTACACAGAGAGGGATCCATCAGTAGCATGACTTTTTAATCACTGTTATTTACAATTTATCATCTGACAGACTTACAGAGAATAAATAAAGTAAGGAAAATATACAATTGGTATCATGTTTCATTTTCTAATACAGAAAAGTTTTACATATTTTGGAATGTCTAGGATAGTTTTAAGCAGAAATTAAACCCATTTGCTATTTACCCCTTGACAGGACACATAATCCTTCAAAGCCTGCAAAATAAAGTCCAGATGTTCCCTCACCATAGAGTATACTTCACAGCTGCAGAAACTCAGTCCTCAAAAAGTCACCACCAGAAAATGGGAGACAACTAAGATAGCATTAATAGTAAATTACTGTTAAGACAGGTTGCATTAGAAACTTTATGTGTTTACAGGAATCCTCACTACTTCCAGTTATTTCAAAGCCTCTCTTTAAGAAAATAATCTTGGGGCTGGGGAGATAGCTCTGTGGCACACATGTTTGCATGGCAAGTGCAAGGTCTCAAGTTTAAACCCCAGTCCCACAAAAAAAAAAAAAAGCTCTTGCACTGCAAGTAATTTTGTGTGTGCATATGTCTTTATTCAGAAATTTCCTGGATTTATAGTTATGATTGTTTATGAGCATGGATTACCTTGGGATTCTGATTCCTTTTCCTATAGAGTCCTGTAAATTTGTAGGCGAGGTATCTACAGGAAGAACTAAGAGGCTTATTTTAAAGGTTCTGGGTTTGGAGCCAGAGTCTGGTCTCTGCTTTTAATCTGGTGTCCTATTAAGATACTTTGCATTATTGTCTAAATACTACACAGAATGAACCATTTCCACTGATCTATTGTATAATCACTGAGGATACAAATATGGGATACTTTGCACCTGACACAAGTCTGGGCATTTTTTTTTCTTATTTCAAAATAAATCATGTAGATAAAAGCAAAGCACTTTTTCCTAGATTCACCCTTGCTATATAAACAAGTTTTCACTTCCATCTACTATTCATACAAAAACAATGGTCATAAAATATTAAGCAAGGATTTACAAATGTGCTCAGAACTGTGCAAGGCACACCATTATAATCTTGAACAGGGTCACTTTATAATGGTGATCACAAAGCTCAAAGCCACAATCCACAGAACCAGAGTTTTAAGCTCTCCCCAAATTTACATTTAATTTGATGCAGTGTGGTTGCTATTCAGAGCAGATGTTTAAACAAATGAAGCTTCTCTCTATTCTGAAAAAAAAATGTCATCACATATCAGTGATCTATACCATTATTTTAGGTTCCTTCCACAAACTATCTGGTGCCACTGCATAAATGCCACCCAACTCTTGGCCAAAACACTGGTTCTCTCTTGACTGCTCACTTTATCACCAGGGAAAAGTCTCATTAGGAACTGAAGGACCTACAGTACCTACAATTTCCTTCTGTCCCTGGCTTTCTACTTAACAAGCATAAACTTACTGCTTTTGAATTTTCTAATCCTTCTTTGTTGTTAAGTTTCAAATCCAAACAAATAACTTTACAATCTAGAGCAAGGTTAGCCTTGATATTACTCATTGATAAATGAACAGGTTAATCCAGATTTTTCATGTTCTATCCAACCAAGGCCAGGTCACAAATCAGAAAAAAATAGAGCACCTAAATGAACACGTGGAAAAACTGGGGACATCCAGATAGTTTGTAGTTTAGGTAGTAGTACACCAATGTCAATTTGCTAGTTTTGAAAATAGTTAAAAATGAACTATTGTTTCATAGCTTAAATGGACTATAACATATTATCAACATGGAAAATCTAGATCTAGTAAAGCTGCTCTATAATTTTTAACTTCCTGTTAAAATTATTTCAGTGTAATATGTTTCCAAAAAGGACATAGCCACTAAACAAATACCATTGTCCTGCACCCAAACATTGCAGCTGACTGGAGCAGGAAACTTAAATTGCAGAAACGAAATCCCCATTAACCATCCCAATCTTTTTCCTTTCTAATTCAGCACTTCAAAATGTTACCAAGTTACAGTGACATTCATCTGTTCATTTAAAAATGTGAAACTTCAATTCCCAAGGATTTCTCAGAGGAGCTCAAGATTGACATGGTCCAAAAACTTTAGGGCCCTACCCTTCAGTACTAGAGGATAGATAGGTCTCATAGAAAAGACTAAGAAGGCAAATTCCATGTCTATGAATTCAACTGAGGGGCAAACACTTCATAGCTATATATTGTAATTCTCGCTCTTCTTTTTTTTTCCGTTTTTGGGCAAAACAGATGTTTTCTTTTAGTATATTTCCTTGGAACATCTTTCATTTTTCTCCTTCAGACACTTCCTTCCTCCTGGTCTCCTTTATTCAAAACACATACCCCACTGCCATCTTGGCTTTCTTGTGGGAAGTCTGGATGGGACTGAGAAGCATGTTTCACATATGGTGCATACCTTTTGTGCAGATATCACATAGTTTAGTCTTGTCTAACTTACTGATGCCATGCCTACCTGTGCTCATTATGGGTTTCATTAACAAAAGCAAGAGAGGGGAGCACAAAGATTCAGGAATTACCCTAACTTGCCCATTCCTAGGTCCCCGTGTTCACCTCAATACTTGAAAAGTCAATCCAGTTCAGGCAAAAAATTGATTCCTTCTCATCAGCAATTGAGTGACTCTAAATCACAAATGGCCGCCCTCACCCACTCCTTCTGAAATGAAAAGGTCCTATGTGGTTTCATTTCTATGATGGATATTCCCTTTCATACACACACACACACACACACAATCTTCCATTTCATATACTGTACCTAACTTGATTCTTGAATATTTTTACCATCTGTCACCCTGAATTTCATTCAACATTCATATTTTTTATCTTCAAGTCACTTACTTTTTCTGGCTTCTGTGAGAATTCTCCTCAGAGATTTGCTCTCAGGCTTCATCCACTCCAGATCACTGGTTTCCACTTCCTTGCACGCCACACACCTTTCCTCCAGCCTCCCTGTCTGCTCATGCATACATCCACATGTCCACTTTGTTTGCTCCCACACTTGCACAAAACTCTCTGTTGCATATCCTTGATCAATCCCCCTTGAATTATCTTTTTCATAGCTTTTAAATCACAGCCCCCCCCATTTCTTGGTGTGTGTGTGTGGGGGGGTCTCTTCATGCCTGATCACACAAGAGACATATGTGTCAACATCTGGATCTAGCCATCAACACAAGTACAAATTTGGATCTGACAACCCTAAAATACATGGTTTCATAAAATGTTACACATATATCATGAAAAGGATAATTTACTGCAAATATAACAAAACCCTATAGTTTCTCATCAATTTACCTATCTTTTTCCAAACAAATTCTAGTTCCATGTCTTTAGTTTTAATTCTACTTTTCAATTCTACATACTAAGACTACCATTTACTCTGTCGAGTCACTCAGAATTGTGTTGCTAACTTCCACGAGTACAACTTGGTTAGAGGTTAAACCTGTGTTTATAGTATCAAAGTCTCAATGGCAGAAGACGAAGACTTATTTACACACAAAGGGACACTTGTATATAACTAGACGTATTTGGCAGCCACCCAAAACGTCATTTTTTGTGCCTCAAAGGCAGGGAAATACAGACGTTCTAATTTTAACTTAAACATAATTTTAAAATATGAGATCATTGAATACAATGAGTCAGAACAGAAATTTAAAACGTTAAACCTGAAGAGATTGTTAGAGAAAGGAAGACAAAATGATATTGTTTTACTGCATAGGAAGTCTTGGCATGGTCTGGACATAACCTTTCCCAGGACATAAAGGATAAAGGAGAACAGCCCGTAGGTCTTCACTTCAAGTCTTTCTCATTCTAAGAAAGCTAATGCCTTGAAATCAGAGTATGGAAAGTTTGTAAGAGAAGATGTTTGACCCTTCACATAATAAATGAAAAATAAGGTATGCGGGAACACCTAGTAACTCTGAAGCAATATACAAATGAAAATGTCATTCATAGTACTGTTGTATTTCCCATGACCTTTTGCTGGCCCCAATTTTCAAAGCAGGAGCTAACAAGATTGCTAAATCCATCTGAGTCTTCCAGCAAACACAATGTATCATAACTAGAAGAGACCATTTAATTCACTGTTCTTAATTGACAGATAAGGAAATGAAATTCAGAGAAAGTGACTTGCCTAAGATAGCCCACTTGCAGAGAGAGGCTCTAAGTTCCCCAGCCTGTGCTTTCTTGCCTCTCAAACCAATGATTTCCCCAAAGTTAACCCTGGGAGAAACTAAACTGCAGTCACTGGACATCCTTAGAGGACGTGTGTTTGCTGCGGTCAAACTATGACCGACAAAATGAGTCTGGGGGACTTAGGTTTATGCTAAGGCTGTGGTTGGAGCAATAGCCATGTTGACAGCTGAGTGGGGAAGCACTCAAATTCTGAAGATGGTAGAGAAGGTGGAATGGGCAAGCAATTATGGCAGACCTTAGGAGGCAAGATGGTTTCTTTGGACAGCTTATCTGTAATCTTTCCTGATTTTTCCTCAGTGGAAATTAAGGTTCCCCTGTTCCAGCAAATCTGCAGATTTGTGGAGGATCCCAGCTCAAATTCTGCTCTAAGGCTACTCCTATCAATGCAACATTCACTTTCATGAATTCTGAGACCAGGGCCTCGTGCTCATCCGATGGTCACATCATATCATAAGCAAGAATGTACGCAGTAAGCATAGCAGTGCATGCTCCCTGTGTGCCTCACTGGACTCAAGGAACTTTAGGGTTAGAAGGACATTAAATACTTTCTCATACAGCCATGTATCTTGTGTTTGAAAACCTTCATTTTTTCTTGCATAATTTTTCAGTGACCCTTTTCAATGACAAAGGACTCCCCACATCTGGGTCCAAGCCCATTCATCCTTATATTTTCAGACTCTGCCTGTGTCTTCCCTAAGAGGTCTCCCTGCCACTTCCCTTTATTGGTCCTAAATCAACCTTTTGGGGACACCCAGAGTAGATCCTACTTCCTGCTATACATGGCCTTTAGGTATTTATGCCTGAGAGGCTCAGCCCCCAATGTACATAACACACAAACGATTCGTCCATTAAAGTGACACATTTCAGCAAGAAGTGCCAAAAGGACCTCCTGTGAAGATATGATGAACAATCAGATTTTGCTGATCAAAAAAATCAGGATCTCACCAAATACATATTTGGGAATATCAGAAATTGACAAAGAAGATCCTCCTAAAGGAATATTCAATAGTAGACCTGTTACCTATCCTCCATAGAGTTCCCTTCCTGCGTCTACTACCTACTCAAGAATTCTTCCATCCAGGAGTCGTAATTATAGTTCCATTTCCCACAGTCTTGCAACAGACATTCTTTCCTGTCTACATCCCTGCTGTTTCATGTCCAGACTGCAGCCTTGATCCCTGCCCATGAATGAGGAAAATAGCCATTCCAAGAACTTAAGACTTTTCAAGAACACACCATACACTTTGACCTGGAAGGAAAAACAAGATGCACAATGTCCAGAGGCCAAATCAGAAAATGGTATTTGATTGGCTGTTGAATGCTAAGTCATCAGATTCTCCATGGCTACCAAGTTTTTTCCCTGTGCCTCATCTTATGTTTCCCAAGATTTTAGCATTCTTCAAGTTTTCCTTCCTGACAATACTTCATAAAAGGTGATGTGAAAAAAATTGTCAAATCTGCACATGTATAAACATAAGCATATTTAACCTTTATAAATTACCTGAATTTTCTAGCCTTTGTTATCTAATACTTGCTATATCAAGTAAAATTTCTTTTACTATATTTTATTTTTTCTAAGCTTTTTTTTTCTTTTTTAGTTCTTTAATGTAAAAAAAGGTATATATGAGGCAGTGGTGGGGGTTGGGGAAGTAGAGTGAGGGAAGAGAGGGACAGAGAGAGAGAGCAAAGCAAACAAGCCTCTGTCCCTCAGGTCCACTAAATGTCCAGGTGGAGTGGCTTAGGCGTGGATGAGTGGTAGATCTTGTGAGGAGGGCATGGCCCTTGGGACACTGGAAGGCACTGGCAGCGTCAGTCATCCCCTTGTTGAAGGAGCAGAAGGTGGATCTCTTGAAACGAGGGGCGGTGCTTGGTGTCTCTTCTCCAGCAGCTGAGCATCAGCTTATACACAGAGTCAGGGCAAATGGCTGGCTGTGGGAGGTAAGTCTTCAGAAACAAAATTTAAAAGAAGAAAAAATATTAAAGAAGGGAAGGAATAAAAATGCTTGCTTTATTGTTCTATTTTTCCTCTCTGTGTGTTCTTCAGCTTGGTTAGTGATATGGTGTCCTATGTGTTTTTCTTACTCCCACGAGTTCTAATTCATAGTAGCCCTTTCTAGATCCCCCTTGTCTTCTCTAGTTCTCTGGAATAGTATTTCCTGATGGGGCTTTTTATGGTCTTCTTGTAAAAGGTAACACTGAAACAAAAATAGAACAGGTGTTCCATGGTAGACCATGCCTGATCACCTGGAGTGAAAGTTCGCCTTGGTTCATTATTAGCTTCATAGAAAGTTCATTATTAGTTTCAGTGTCTTAATTGGCATAAAATCTTAGATGCAGAAACTAGGTTGCATGATGTGTCTGTCTAGTTCCTAACCACAATATTCTCCATGCTTTCCCTCCTCTACACTGGCCCTGCATGGAAAGATTGCCTTTCTGCACTTTAACATGCACCTTAGTCAGTGCCTTTACCCCACCTCTTGTCAAGCACCGAATTACAGCTTAAGGCTCTATTCTGAAATTTCCAATTATAGATTTTTTTCAAATAAGATACTAGTCTGTTGCCTTCCAGGTCAGAATTTTTTGTGCCTCTAATCTAATACTGCTACGCTGCTACTCATGTTTCTGAATATCTTGGTACATGAGATGAGAATAATAAATATGGTGAATGTTTAAATTTTAATAATCTATTACAGCAAATGGCTTATCATTTTACTCTCCTGCTGATCAAACTTTAACTTTCCTTCAAACCCTTAGCAGTTATTCTTGCCATTTCCTGAAGAAATTCTGGAAGCCCTCTCTTGTGAGTGTCTTTAGTTACATTGTTATGGCTGCCACCGTGTCCTAAAGTGACTCAAAACATTAACCTTTCATGGCCATTTTGACCTTGAAGAAGAACCAGAAGTTTCCTAGTGTCAGCTCTGGTTAATGAGGCAGACTGAAGACATACCAGAATGTTTTCATAAGCATGCCTGTCTGTCAGATAGCACACAGCAGCAGCATTCACTTTTTTTTTTTTTTTTTTTATCACACTTCATGAAAACACTCATGAAAGGAGACTTCCAGAACTGCCTCAGAAAGTAGCAAGAAGAATGGGTTAATCACATCCAAAGTGAGGATGAGATGTTTTGAGGGGGATCAATGGAAATGTATCTTTCACTTCAATCAAAGGATTTGTTTGTTTGTTTGTTTGTTTTATGCAGGGGTCTCACTACAGATTTCAAACGTGTAGCATTCCTCCCGTTTTCAGCCTCCCCAGTGCTGGGATTACAGGCCTACACAACCATGCCTAGACTCCATTGCTGGCTCAGTGTGCCCAGAGGCGGGGCCAGCATGGCATGTGGTGCCAGAGATCAAACCCCAGCCCCTGCACTTTTCTAAGCAGGTACTTAGTCTGCTAAGTGATTTCATTGGCCCTCAAAGTTTTAAATTTAAACATCCACCATGTATTTTGAGCACAACTCATTGACAGATTCCTGAACCACGACTAAATGTCTTATGCCCTACAAACCACAGATGCACCGAGTGTCTTTGCTGAGCCCAATATCAGTGGCTGTTTGATCATTAACCTGTCCCTGCTGCCCTGCCTCCCCCACACTCACAGCAGCTTACACCACACTTCAGAAAGCTAGGCTGTACCCATCAGCTCTACATTCATAAGTAAAAAGGTAATTACCTGGGATTTATTAGACCTGACAAGCCTTCACTCAGCACACTATAGAGTCCTATAGCAGTAAAATCCCAAGCATCTAAGAAATAGTATCAATATAAATGAAATACAACAGACATTACTGATCACATTTAAAACTGCCAAGCCATTCTGAAATGTCTACTAAATAATTTAGAAAACACATATGCACTTTGAGCCAACAGATATCAATAAGGTAGAAATCATAAGTTGAATTATTAAAGTGTCCTTCTCAGAGTTGCATAAACTTCACAAATAATTAAAGCTATTTTTCATAATATATCTATAGAATTTTGTGTGTCTTTTATAGCATCAAATAAACTTTCAAGACTGTATTTGATGTTTCAGTTATTCCATTTAGATCATCATGTTACAAAGAAAAACAATACCACCTGAGAATTATTCACAACTTAAGATAAAATTGAAAGGAAAACTGTCAAGTACATTTTAAAAGTTATTGTAATTATTGTGTGGATGACCGAATAGTTTCAAGTGAAGATGAAGGATTTAAGATTTGCTTAAGCTAGGAGTACTACTTATTCTTTCTAGGCTCTATGGTACTGAGATTTTTCCTTCCGTATCACATCTACTATATTCCAATGTTAGCAGTGCTGCTTGAAAATTGGTTACATAACAGTCTAGTTGTCATAGAATATATTTAGCCACTTATAAGGTTGAGGAATTACTGTCCCTGGACTCTCATGCTAAATTTATAAAATTTGAATACCAATCTTAAATAATAAATTCAATTGCAATGACAATAAGCAAAATTTAATCAAATATCAATTTTGTAAATTATATTTAATAATGTTTATTATGTTTCATATTTTAAATTAAATAACACTTATGATTATAAATGAGAATCATGCTTAGCTCCTAGAGGTAATAATAGGCTTTGGCTTAGATTCCTCAAAATATTTGACTGTAGTATTTATCAGTCATGAGTCATGATGTATATATTTGGTGCACAGTGGTGTCTGGAGAAAGAAAAGCAATAGATTTATTTTAAAATTGTACATAAAGCTAACAAAGACAAAATCTTAGAGAATGTTAAAGATAAAATTTCTTTCCTTTTTTAATGTATTTGGTACAGGGTCTCACTATGAAGCTGAGACTTGTAGTGATCCTCTTGTTTTCAGCCTCCCCTGTGACAAGATTACAGGTGAGAGCTGCCACACCTGGCCTCAGTCACCAGGGCGAGGCCAGTGAGGCATGTGGGGCCAGGGACCCTAGTCCTTGAGCTTGCCTAACCAGGCACTTAGTCTGCTGAGCTATCTCACTGGCCTCAAAATAAAATATCTGTCAAATAATAAAAAGTATTCCCTTATGAAATGGAAAAATATAAAAGCAGTCCTTAGCATGTAACATTATAATATTAAGTAAGAAAAGCTCTCCAATATAAAGAACACTTTTAAAGTAAAGTGGACATGAAAGAGTTGAGAGGGCATGCCTTTCACTGCTGAATGTTTTTTGTTTTGTTTTGTTTTATTTTAAAAAGAGTTGTTTTATTTAGTTTATTCAGATTTATTTAGTCTAACTCAATGGTATACTTTAATTTACACAATGTTAAGTACACAAGAGATTAGATGTACATATATTTGAATTTAGCTACTGAATAGTCAAATTATAAAAAGTTGACATAGTGAGAAAAAGCTTGGGTCAATAATATTCTAAAAGTCATAGACTGTCCTGTGGTTTACCTTATAGCTGCATTCTCAGGGACTTATTTTGACTTCTAGGTTAATGAAGTGTGATCACAATATTTTTTGTTGAAGACCAAAAACACAAAAACATGTGTGTTAATTCTCCCAGCTAGATTTACCAAATTGTATACTAAAGGTCGCTAGACATAAATTTATTTACACTAGGAACTGTTTAGAAAATATATAAGAGATGAGGGGTGAATATTCTTGCTAAAATCTGGGCCCTCAGAACTCATTACCAGGCACTCATGCCTCCTGTCACCCGGGATACCGGGAACCAGATTACTTAGGGTACTTATTTTCTATAAGAGCAAGGATATACTGTGGAGGCATTATCTAAATAAAAATTTAGCAGTAAGAATTCCTGTATTTTGGGGGCTGGGGAGATAACTCAGTAGAGTAAGCACTTGCCTGGCAAGCACAAGGACCTGAGTTCAATCCCCAGTTCAAAAAAAAATTCCAAGAATTCCTGTATTTAAAATTATTTGACTCACCTTGTCAGATACAAAAGTTACATTTTTTGTTATATAGGTCTTGCTTCAACTTGGTCTTAGCCATCCAGCAGAAAAGTTTAACCACAAAGTATAAAAAGTAAAACCAGATTAATATTCTGAGCTGTAAAAGGCTCAAGTCAACAGCTTCTGACACTGCCAGTTCTGCTGATAACCCACTACTATTATGGACTATTCAAATATACACACAACCACTTTTTCTTAGTTCAATGAGAAGAAGTATTTGTACTAACAGTATTTAGAAAGGTTATCATGTCTGCATCTTGTACTCTGAGCAACTACTATGAAGACAACAACATGCATTGTATTAATTATTGTGGCTGTCCTGCTAACATGTTTTGAAAGTGTCTCATTGTTATTTATGCTTATTAAAACAAAATAAAATAAAAGACTCAAAACTTAAGTCCATTAAAATACTATTACCATTGCAATAATAATAATAAATATAAATAAGAAGTAAATAGAGCAAGCATATAAGAAGAGCAAAAAATAATGATTTGTTTTATTTTGTTTTTCTATATTTTAAGGAAGGGTCTACAGGGTATTCACAGTCTCACTACCAGATCAAATTCGCAGTGATCCACCCTTTTCCAGCCACCCAAGAGCTAGGATTATAGGATTATGCCACAGCACTCTGTTTCAATTGCCATCTCAGAGTGCCCCAGGAGCAGGGCCAGCACGACAGGCCGGGAATTGAACCGCAGGACCCTGCACCTAATTGCAGGCACTTTAATTCACTGAAGTATTTGGCCAGCAATCCAAACTGCTGAGTGTTTGATGGTCAAATTTTGTTTCCTGTAATAAAAATTCTCTCTGGCATTTTTGTCACTGCATACACAGAGGAATACTGAAAGGCTTATCATATTCCTACTTCTGCCTATAATTGAAAGATACACCAGTGTTTGGGCCACTATTACAGTGGATGAGATTGCATTTATAATTGAGCACACTCTCTTTAAGTGGATATGTGTTCTCTCAAGGTCAATGGAGTGGCTAGGATGTATCAGTCCAGGAGAAAATAAACAAATGTGCTCTTGGTGTGTTTGCTTACTTCATGAACACAGGAGTACATTTAGTCATTGTTATAGGAGGTAATTGCATAAAAACCAAAAATTTATGGATTGTATTTTACTCTGTTGGTAATTTCGCTTGACATGTGAAAACTCAGCATCCCAGTTGTTAATTCTTTCAAGTGTTACATGTGTATTCTGATTTTTGTCTATGAATTGTTTGCCTACCCCAATGTTTTCAAGATTTCCTCCTACTACCCATAACTTTTCAACCAGGAAGAAAAATTAATGCTCTAAATCAAGAAATAGATAAGACAATTGATCACAGAGGCAAGATTTTATTTCCAGCTCCCTCTGTGTTGGGCAGGAATCTGATCTGACCATTCATGCTTTCCAAGAATCATTTTATATAATGGCCTGGGGATGACTTTTGTCTTTTACATAATCTGAATAGTTAGTGACAACAGACCATAATTATATAGTCCATGATTCAGTGCAGATCTGTCTTACTCAATCAGAACTATCTTTTTTTGTTGTTGTTGTTGTCTTCTGGAACTCAAATCCCTTTCCAACCACCCCCAACAGTTCTTACCTGCCTCCCCTGGTCTCGGAAAAACTCTCCAGTATTCTCAATAACCTGCTCATCTGACAGCTGGGAATACGGCTGCTCTTGACAAAAAGTGAAAGTCTCCCACAGAGTTACCCCAAAGGCCCACACATCACTTGCTGTGGTGAATTTGCCCTGTATAAGCAAGGAAAGGTAAAATCAGAATCACAGTACACAAGAAAAAAGTTACATTCTCATCATATACAATTAATTGCCCTTCCCCTATCATGGATAAGGAATATGGAAGCTTCCAAAATCTGGATGGATGATCTAGAAGTGACACTGTGAAGTTGTCAAAAAGCAAGTCATTCTCTCGTCCTCCTGTTCTCATATTAGTTCTGCTTTGGGACATGACAGCCAAGAGCTGAAGGGAAGGAACTATAACCTATCGGACTCTATAGCCAAGAGTTAGAAATCAGCCTTGCTCTCAGATGGTCTTGGGAAGATGTCCCTGGTAAAGTCTGTACAGGAAGTCAACTGTCTTTGTGTTAGAAATAGAGAAACCATGGGCCAGTGAGATGGCTCAGTGGTCTAAAGCAACTGCTGTGACTGCTCCTCGATCCCTGGCACCACATGCTGTGCACCCCCACCCCAGTGCGGGCTGAGCCAGCCATAACACAAACAAATAATGAGGTTTAAGAGAAATACATTTTTAAAAATCTTAAAAAAAAAAAAAAAAAGAAATAGAGAAACCTTCTATAAGCCCCTTTATAATCTGGGATTCTTGTTTCCTCATTCAGTGATAGTAATAGTCTTTAAAAACAGGTTTTACCAAGTGATAGCAATAAGATTTAGATGTAGGGCTGGCAAGATATCTCAGTGAACTAAGCACCTGCTTAGTCAAGTACAGGTACTGGGGTTGGATCCTGAGCACCACATATTGTACCAGCCCCACCCCCAGGCACATTGAGCCAGGCACCAAGACGAGGCCTGGTGGCGCACAGCTGTAATCCCAATGTCCAGTGCCTAGCATAAAGTCCTGAGTTTGATCCCTCGTTAAAAAAAAAAAAAAAAGCATTCATTAAATAACACATTTTTTATTTATTCTGCAAAGAAAATGCCTTTTAAAAAATGAATTATATTTTAGATAAGAAAGGGGAAAAGAAAAAAAGTAATGTTGATTTAAAAGTGTTAATGTTTAATTGTTTGATCAATCTTATACACCTATATGTATCAATCTAAACTGATCTGATGATGAAAACATGTAATATAACCATTGTTAAATTTAAACAATAAAAATATTAAATTAAAAAAAGAAAATTAGATAAGGGAGGTTTACTCAATTATCCTGGTTAATGAGACAATAACAATGCAAAAGCTGGATTTTGAATCAAGGACCTTTGATTCTCAGACTAATACATACCTCATAAAAGTATATAATATCTTTAGAACAAGGCTGCTATTACATTAAAAATAGCAAAATATAGTCCATCCAGGCAGCTCAGTAGACTAAAGTGCCTGCTTAGGCAGAGCACAGCTGCTGGAGTTCAGTCCCCAGAATGCTGTACTGGTCCTACCACTGTGGGTGCACTGAGACAGAGATTGAGACTGGGTGTGGTGACATGTGCCTGTAATACCAGCACTTGGGACGCTGAAAGCAGGAGAATCACTACAAGTCTGATCTACATAGTAAGACCCTGTAGGCCCTGCACTAAATACCTTTTTAGAAAAAGGAAGAGGTAACAAAATGTAACAACTCAATATGTAGAAGAAAATGATCATAATGAGTATTTTTTTTTTTACCCTGATATATAACACCATCATTCTTAATCACTGGAATCTAGAAACTTGAATATTAAACTACTATATACAGACCTTAATATATTATAGGATATAGCCCATAAAGAAATATTATACAGTTGTTAAAATCTTATTTTTAAAGAATTCATTAGAAATACCAGTGATGAAATGCTGATTAAAGATAGAGATTACATACTATCATATGTTAAATGATGTAAATTTTATATAAGAATACACTCATTGAAACACAAGCATAAGAAAAAATTCTCAAAGGAAACATACAAAAATATTAAGAGTGCTTGTCTCAGTGAGAAAAGATAACTATACCTTTTATTTCAAAATTAATTTATGAATCCTGTACAAATATGAGCTGAAAATAAGTAGATTGAAAATAAACAAAACCAAATTTACCATCTCTCTCTCTCTCTCTCTCTCTCTCTCTCTCTCTCTCTCTCTCTCTCTCTCTCTCTCTCTCTCTTTCTCTCTCTCTCTCTCTCTCTGTTTTTGGTCTTTTTGAGACAGGGTCTCATTATGCAGTTCAGGCTGGCCATGAGCTCACTTTTGCAACCCAGGCTGGTCTTGAACTCACACCGATCCTCCTGCCTCAGGCAAGTCTCTTCTTTGAAATGTTCCATAAAACAACAAAAAAAAATTATATGCACACAGCATTGCTGGAAAGAGAATTTAAGTCTACTAGTTGTTTAAATTGGCTAAGTGATTGGAAAAATTAACAATGAAATGACGCAAATATACATGGTAGGAATATACTGCCAAAAGACATGTTTGGAAAAATATGTTTGCTCCTGGCATGGAATACCAAGAATTAAACAGAAGTACAGATTGAAGAATGATGATCTTAGAAAGTAAAAGATAATAACACTTACAAATATAAGATAGGTCCAATAATTAAAGAAAAAATAGTTATGCAACTATTATAAGACAAAAAATTTTATATGGATAACATTTAAATAATAAAGTTTTTAATATTCTAAACTACTTTGAGCCAACAAGTGAGTAAAGAGAGAAAACAGATGCTAAAGCCCTTATACATAATATTTTGTTCTAAATTTTCTATGATGGAGTGTTACTTTCCTATCAGCAAGAAAGGCAAATGACAAAGAATAATTAGTACACAAAGAGAGCTTTTCTGACAGAAAATAACCAAGGGGGCGGACTGCCTCCCGCTGTCTCCAGTGTGGGCCCTCCTGCTGTGGGTGCTGCCTGAGTCTCAGTGACCAGGGCCAACCTCACAAATGTGGGCAGCTCACTCACCAGCAAGATGCTCTCCCAGGACATCCAGCGGATAGGGAGCACCGCCCGGCCCTGGATCCGGTAGTAGTCACCACTGTACAGGTTTCTGCTCATTCCAAAGTCAGCTATCTTGATGGTGTAGTTCCTACCCACTAGGCAGTTCCGTGTGGCCAAATCTCGGTGGACAAAATTAAGAGAAGAAAGGTACTTCATGCCAGAGGCAATCTGGGTAGCCATAAACTTCAGGTTGATGTAACTGAGGAAATATTCAAAGAGAATATAGAGGAGAATATATAAGAAAGGAGAAAGCATACAGAAACTGGGAGCCATGAAAGCCATGCACACTGATATCAACCAACCAGGGTTTAAACCTTGATCTTGATGCTGCCCCAGCACTGGGATTACAGGCGTGCACCACCATGCCTGGTTTTTGCGGCTGGCACAGCACACCTGGGATTCCGGAGCTGGCACAGCATGCTATACTGGGGATTGAACCCAAGTTCTTAAGCTTGCCTAAGCAGGTGCTGCTTAGATCACTGAGCTATCTCCTTGGTCCCAACAACAGAGAGAAACAGAGAGAGAGAGAGAGAGACTGAGGATCACATTCATAGCTGAGCTGGGATACATCCCCAGACCCTTTCAAATTAAAGAATTTTCATTTAAATTTTGAGACAAGACCTTCCTACAACACTGAGTTCCCCAAACTGCACTTGAACTTCCTGCTTCAGCCTTCTAGAGTGCTGAGGATAGAGGCATGCACCTCCATACCCAGCTCTTTCTGCACTCTTCATGAATCCTTTTGCATCCCCTGAAAGTAGTGTTCCATCATCCACTGCACGCTAACTTCCCCCAACATCCCAGAACCATGATGATGAATTTTAAGGGCCACTGCTTTTCATGTTTATAACCTGACTACCTCTCATAACCTCAGGGAAGAGGTAGAAGATCTGGCTGATTTTACCTCACAGTGAGGCCATTGCTGGAGCAGGAATTCGGGGGCTCATGGCGGGAAAGAAACTGATTGAGATCTCCATTCTCCATGTATTCAGTGATCATGCAGAGAGGGTCCTCAGTGATGCACACGGCTAAGAGACGGATGATGTTTGGGTCCTTCAGCCGGGACATGATCTTTATCTCCTTAAGGAAATCATTCCTTTGAAGGACACAGACATAGATAAATGCACAGGTTCCCAGGCTCAGAGTCAAAAGGGGGAAGAATGCACTGCAACATCTATTTCTTCCACTATAATTTAGTCTTGTTTACCTACAGGGGAACTTTAGAGGACAGAGAAACCAGCACCCAGAAGTGTTTCAATCTGCTGCTCCTAGAATGGAATGGACCTTTATTCAAAATGCAGTGCTTCAAGAATGGGACCAGTCACTTACCAAGTGTGGCATGCCTAGTATTTAACAAAACGCTGGCCACGTGGAGATATTTGATCATTCATTTTTAGTATTTGCTCAATTTTTTAAAACAACTCTGCAAAGTGAAACTTTTCAATGAAAATCGTATCTTGAGTGCACTAGAGTAAGGTTTTTTTTTGTTTTGGCTTGTCTTTTTGAGACAGGGTCTCACTATGCAGTTAAGGCTGGCCTTGAGCTCACTTTGGTAGCCCAGGCTGGTCTCGAACTCGCACCGATCCTCCTGCCTCAGCCTCCCAAGTGCTGGAATTACAGGCGTGCGCCACCACACCCGGCTAGAGTAAGGTTTAAAAAATTACAAAGTTGCTCTGTTCATAAATCTAAGAATGTTTTTATAAAGTGGATCTGTCCATTGATGCTTTATTTTCTCCCATTGGCTTTTCCTAATGCAGTCTGTATCAGTAGTCACAACATGCATTTAGGAGCCTGTTCAAACAGAGCTGCTTAAGGGGCATGGTGGCAACAGGGGCCCGTTTCTAAGGAAGTACTCACTTGGCCAAGACCACAAATTATTAGAATACATAGTGACAGCCACCTTTGAGTCATAAAGTAGCAAGTGTTGAGTCAAGACCATCTTCCCAAAACAATTGGAACAGGTCAGTTACAGGCGTTCCTTGAGTTTTACAGGAATCCTCCACTGACCATAGTGCTATGTCAGTATAAACCCTTAGAATCAGCTTGATTCTAGTTCATCATCCTCCTCCCTTTCATGTTCCCTTTAATTCCAAACCTGGAGTCTCAGAAGCTTGGGAGGCCCCAGTCTGAGTCACCCATTGTTACTAAACATGGATAAATACAGCTGGAGCACAGCAGGTCCTGTTAACCAAAAACATCACACGCTTTATCATATCCTGTGCTTTTTCTCTTTGCCACTTTTTGTAGTCATGTGCTAAAATTAAGATAAAGAATGCTCCACCTTTTAGAGAATCCAGAAAAGCATCACTTTCATGCAGATAGCCTTAAGACTGAAATTCTAGGCAATAACTTGGAAATCTCCTCAATTCCATTCCCTCACCTTTCTCTCCACTCCATTTCCTGTCATTTTCAAGATTTGTAATGAAACTCCATCACCATTTTTGGAACTTAACACACTTGGGGGAATAGCAATAATAAACTTACTCTCACTATGAATATCAGTGAGATAAGACAATGCCAGTGGAGAAATAAAGATGTTATCCAGATGTTCAGATTTCTCTGGGACACAAGCAATCAACTTTCAAGCAGCATGCCTCTCTGGGTGAGGACTAACTCACCATTACTGTAATGGAAAGGCTGTCAGACAATGGAGTGTGGCTGGACACTGCAATCTATGTAGCAAGGGATCCAAGAATTAATAGCCAGCTTGGAAAACTGCTAAAGGACTGTGGATCCTTTTGCTCTGAGGTCCATGGATACTTTTCCAAGTAGAGGTAGCTTCTCATTTTGGAGGTTGTGGAACATAGAAGAAAAGGAGCATAAAAGAGAAAAACGGGATGAGAAAGTAAACAGAGATGTGACAAAAAGGAGAAGGGAGAGGCTTATCAGGAAAGACACACATGAATATGAAAAGTCTGCCAAGAAGAGGCGATGACATTCACAGCGCATCTGTAATGATAGCGGAAGTGCACATCTGGAGCGAAAGGGAGTTAGGAAGCAAATAGGAGGGAAATAGGAAATGTACATTTGAAAGCGGGTAGAAAAAAAGATGAGGACTTCTGAATTCATTGGAAAAATACAGCGTAAGAAATAGCTATGTGAGGCCCCCCTCACCAATCTCCCCATCTCAAAAGAGAAGTTCGCTTAGAAGTTTCCAGGGATATTCCTGATCCTAAAGATGAAATAAATAAAGGGAAATTTAACATGCAGACCACAGACCTGGCATTCTTGTTGGCATCTGCTCGGAGCATTTTCACGGCCACCAGGACAGGCTGGTTGGCACTGACATCTAGGGCAAAATCTTTGTCTTTGAACTTTTCCATTCCCTCCACTTCACAGAGATGAACCTAGACAAAAGTCATCTAGTCTCAGCATCATCAGTTCTCCTGAAGATGTCTCAGTACTCTTGCTGGGCATTTCCTGGAGATAAACTAACTCTTACAACTCAGGCAAAATAATCAAATGACAATAATAAGATATGTGCAACATATCTTTGGTTATTGACATAATGTAAGGCAATAGCAAAGTACTCACCTAATATGATATGTTACTATCCTCACACAAGAAATACCAAAAGTATTTAAGTATAGCATGGCCTGACAATATAATGTTATTCAGTATAAAAGTTGAAACTCTAGTTTTGGGAAAGAATAGCTAACAGATAATACAAAACATAAAGCAATTTCCTAAGATAATCCCTTAGCATGAGGTTTAGAATTATAAATGCTCCTATATATTATATATAGCATAATGAGAGTAAGTGTTCAACCCAGGAGACAGAATGAGTATAAATAATGCTACAAACAGATGTCATGCACTCCTGTACCTCCTGCAGCACTCAGGCCTACTCAGGGGAGAACATGTGACCCACACTGAACACATATGATATATTCATGTGAAATCCAGTGTCATGCTATATTTGAAGAATTCCTCTTACAACTGAAAACACTGCTTTGAGTTTTCCAAAAAGCCCATGTGACAGAGTTTAATATTCCATGCATCATCTAAGGACAACTAAGGGAGGACTCCTCCTTATCTTAGTTGGTGATTCATTTCCTGGAGGCTAACTCTGAAACCAGAGGAAAGGGTGAGGTTGCTTTTGACAATTTTTCATATAACTCTCATGAAAAAAGAAAAAAAAAAAGAAGTGACTATCAACCAGCAGGGTGTTCCTGGACAATTCATTAAAGATGACCACATCTCGTGAGCCCTACCCTCTGGAATACATTGCAGACATTTTTTCAGAGTACTGAATTATTTTCAGCCTTTCTACTGTGTAGCAAGCTCCTGGATTAAATATTCCTGTATGGAAGTGTCAGGCTTTCCCTAGCTGCTTAAGAGAGATGAGGCTGTTCTAATGTGTGTCATCCAGAGGACACAGCAAAGAAAGATGAGCAGAGGAGACCTTTGGTTGTGAGTTGGCCTGCAGAAGGGGCAATTCACTACACTGACCATTTTTATGCACCTGCTTCCTTCAAGGTTCTGAAGACTGGAGGCCACACAGAAAATCCACTCACCTCCCCAAACTGGCCTTCTCCCAGCTTCTCTTTGAATGTTAAAAGTTTCCTAGGGAATTCTTCCACAGCCACATCTTTTCCTGAGAGCAGGTCCATGGTGACAGCAGGCACCGAGTAGGTGTTGCCTCCGGTCACTCCCTGGAGGTTCACAATGTCGGCCTCAGCATAGTGGGGCACGCCCTCGGGTCCACTGGGCTGAACTGGCTTCACGATGCCACTGCAACCTGGAAGACAAGGGCCACAGGTCTCAATCCAAGGGCCATCTTTGGAGATATTTTTAAGGAAATCTGAGAGGAGGGCTAGAAGCTGCCTCCATGACAACTTCACTTCTTCATAATGGTCTTACTTAAGGAACAGTTTTGCTTCCTGAGACTCTTTCTTGAGGCCTCCAGAATGTAGGTGCAATTTTATGTCTTATTTTTATCTCATAATCATGACCATTAATAACATCCCTGTCTCATCCTGTGGAATTTCGTGGCAAAGATATAAGAAGCCTCATGCCCTATCAAGATGACAGTATTAAAGAGGAAGGTTTGTCAAATCATATTTTCTTTTAATTTTTTTGTTGTTATTTTAAAGAGGATAAGGGACTGGTGAGATAGTTCAGTGGAATAAGCATTTGCCTGGCAAGCACAAAGGCCTGAGTTCAATCCCCAATTCTGAGAAAGAAAGAAAGAGAGAGAGAGAGAGAGAGAGAGAGAGAGAGAGAGAGAGAGAGAGAGAGAGAGAGAGAGAAAGAGAGAGAAGGATATTTTAAAGAGGAAAAAGAAAATATAAAACAGCAATGAAAGAGGTTAGTAGGATGGTTACAATAGTTGACAGATTTCAATTTCAAAACAGGTTAGGAGGATAGTTACAAAGGTTGGTACACTGCATTTTGTCTTCCTGTTAGTTAATCTAAGTATAGTACACACTTCTCAGATGAAGAAATGTAAATGGAAAATAAATATATGAAAAAATGGCCAACATCATTGGTCATTCAACAGATGCAAATTAAAACACTAAGACTCCATCTCACCCCAGAAAGAACAATAGTTATCAAAAAATCAACTGGTAACAAATGCTGGAGGGACTGTGGGGAAAAAGAAAAGGAACCCTTTCCTACTTTTAGAACACTGTCAATGATTCAAAAGCAATTTAAATTACACCATCTTATGTCAGACATACCCTAAATTCTCAGAAATTAAAAATATGAGGTGAGGGATATTTTAGACTTTATAAAATAGCTAAGTTACTAAGTTCAATCTATGAAGAAAGTCAATTTATACTCATTAATTTTGTTGACTCTATTAAATCCTACCCATTCAGTGTTTTCTGTCTGTTCAGTCGTAGAACAGATGTCAATTCCTCCCTTCTAGAAGATTCCTTCCTACTGGCTCCCTGGTAATCTTGTACTCTGTAGCCTCCACATCTCGCTCCACATCTGGACTCCTCTCCTCTGGGTACTACAAGTACCCCTTTACTGACCTGAGTCATTCATAGATTATTGACCTAGAAAAGCTCCCCTGACCTTCAGAGATGATCACAGCATCCATTCTGATGTCACTCTGCATGTTTTAAAGAAACACTAGAATTTGAATCATCTGGAAGAGTTTTACCTTACTCAATGCTTTTGTTGAGAAAAGACCAAAAAAATTATTCTCATAAGATAATCTTGTATTACCCACACAAATGTTTACCAGAGAGAAATTGACAAAAAAATAGACCACTCAATTACTCAGATGGCTACAAAACTGAGAATTTCAGAATATCTTTAGCTTCATGTATCTTTATCTTCCCCCTTGTGAAACTCCAATCCTGAATTCACACATAGTGAAGTCTAGTGTTGGCTGAGTAACTGATCAGAGTCCTCTTACTTTTCTTCGTGTGAAATGAGCAAGTTAGACTCCCTGAGTTCTTCTGGTATTAACACACTTATAACCTTCTATCTTTCTCTTCATCTTCTGACATGGAGATTCCTCTAAACACCTTATCTTCAACAACAAAGGAGCGATCTCAAATCTAAACCGAGTGTGTGGATTACTCAGGGGACTCGCAAAGACCAAAAATGCTTGGTTGCCTAGAAGCAGGAGTGTCACCTCCATACACTACGTGTCAAGGTTCTCCCTCAATCCTCTGCCTGTTATTTTAACCTTACCTGATTCTTCTTCCCCTGGAGCAAATTCTGGGAGTTTTCTTATCAATCTGGATGGCTCCTGGTAGTCAGGGCGAAGAGGAAAGATGCGATCGTAAGTTGAGTTGGACTCCTGTTCACTTGGTGACGAGGAACGGTTATTATTGAACATGCTTGACTCGCTTGGCAGGGAAAGGCTCACTGTCATTTCATCATCGAGCATCCTCCGGGAAGCCTGGGAGAGAGCAAGGAAAAGAATACATTGGCATAGGGAGCATCAGCAGCTGCTCCCCTTCCGACACCCACCTCTTCCATTCACTTTTCTCCTGTGAAGTCCCAGAAACACTGTGTCAGGGATGCAGTCCAGCTCCCCAAATTCCATGTAGTAGAAACTCAGGAAACTCCTCTATTGAGATCAAAATTCAATACCTTTATTTTTGTATTATTAACTTTCATTAAAAATTTATAAGCATTTTTAAATAATCCCATGGGAGCTAACCAGTAAGCAAAGACCTATGGCTCTTACAGAGCTTTCTGAGTTTTATTAAATAAAGGATTTTGCTAACTCAACCCTTAACTGCTGTGATATTTGGATCAACATAAGTTAAGAGGTTCTCTCAGTAACAGTGTTGTTACATGATAAATTAATAGCTCACCCGATCTCCTTAGCACTGTAAGTTAAGATAACCATATCCCACTGGCCCTGGATTTTTTGTGAACCAAACATAATGGTTACATAAGAAGATAAGAAAGTGCTACCAACGGAAAAGATCAAGTTAATATCTACTACAGGATGAAGAGCCCAGTTACTACAACGTATGGACTACCATCTTAGATCACTTGCTTGTTCCAGACAAAAAAATTTTAGCATCTGAATGTATATAGCCATTTGGACGCAAAATTGTCCACTCCAACAAACATATTTGGGTACTTAATGTAGAAACATAGATGCTTACTCCCCCCACCATACTGAAAGGTCCTTTCTTGCAGTGAAGTCTCAGTATTAACATGAAGCCCAACATATAGCAGGTATTCCATAAATGTGGGTTAAATTTCTCAAAGGATCGGTGCTGTGGATGCCATCCAAATTATTTTAAAAATAATATTATGGAGTACAGAATATGTTAAGAAAGGACCTTAAGATATATTGTGGACTTGAAAGTTTTAAACACACACACACACACACACACACACACACACACACACATTGACACAAATCTATTGCCAGGAAGATATTCTGAGTGTCATTCCAATACATTTTAACTTATCCTCTTGGGATCTATAAGGTTAGGAAGAGTTTCTTGAAAATTCAAGCTAAAATATTCACAGGCAAAATGTTTGCTCTCTTTTTATCTGAAGAATGGTCCTGATGCAACCTCAGTGACATCCTAAACAGTCACGCCAGTGTGCCTGCACACTGGGAGTTCTGCCTTCAGTCTTCGCATGCTGCCCATGGACTGGCAGCTTTAATGTAGGTAAGATGTCTTCAGATCGAGAGTAAAGGTCCTTGTGGGAAGCAGTGAGATTTTTTGCTGTGAATATTCTTGTCTACACATGTCAAACCTCAACCATCTCAAGAACTTGACTGTAGCACAGGTCAGAGGGAATTGCAGGCTGCTCCTCTGGCTGCTCCTTGTTTGTTGGAGGTGAGCTCCTTTTTCCCTATCTACATTCAGAGACTTCTGGAGACTCAAGCCCATTTGCAGGTTCCCCCTGCCCTTTCTCTGGTATGTGTGCCATGCAGGCTTTGCTATCCTATGGGAGACTCATGAACACAGAGACCAACCAGACAGTACCCTTTTTCTTGCCCTTGACCCAAGTAGCAGCTTGAAACCTCAAAGCCCAGTCACCAGACCATGTCCATCAAGAGGTATTCAGTACATAAGAAAGTGTGTGTGGTCTAAGGGGGAAATGTCAGCAGCAACAGATCAGGCAAAATCCAACATTTGGCAGTAGTGCCCAAGTTGTTATATTGCCCAAGAAGTCAAGAAAAGTCATATATAGTCCACTCTCAGAAAAAAATATATCAATTTTTGGAGAAAAATGTCAGTGTACTCTTGTGTTTGTAAATGGAAAGTACATAGAACACAAACTACTAGTTGCAGGACCTTGAACACATCACAACTTCTCACCAGGGACACAGTTTAATATTCTACATTTATCTCACTGTTGCTCAGAGGTTAATGGAAAATAGTCTTCAAGTGCTCAAAGAAATAGGGATAGAATTATGAGGAAATTGACTTGGATTTTTTTTAAGATACTGGGGTCTGAACTCAGGAGCTTGTACTTACTGAGCTATACCCCTGGCCCTTGACTTGCATATTAATGAGTTAATGAAGTTGAATCTCTCTCTCTCTCTCTCTCTCTCTCTCTCTCTCTCTCTCTCTCTCTCTCTCGCTCTCTATCTATCTATCTATCTCTCACTTGCTCTCCCTCTCCATCCTTTCCTTTCTTTCCCCATCCCTCTTTCCAAAAGCAAACAAA
This sequence comes from Myocastor coypus, assembly GCA_004027025.1. Lineage (NCBI taxonomy): Eukaryota > Metazoa > Chordata > Mammalia > Rodentia > Myocastoridae > Myocastor > Myocastor coypus. The sequence continues at coordinate 36,066 of PVJA010003443.1, read as the reverse complement.
TAAACAAAAACATTAAAAAATATAAAGAACCTCAATAGTATGAGCAGATGATTTAGCTAGGCATCACACAGGTTATCAACCTTGAATGTGCATCAGAATTACTTGTTAAATGAAAACAGAGACACCTGCACTCTACCCTAAAATCTAGTGAATCAGATTTGGATTCCTTGCCACTGTTTTGTTACTCTGCTTCTATATCCTATGGTCCTTCCCCAAGGGATAAAAACCTTGCTTTCCACATGTCTCAGGCTGTATAAGGAAGAGGTTTTCCATTCTTTCCCAAGTTTTGTCCCTATGTTACCATGGCCAGGATCTACAGGCTCCTCATCATACCTGTGCACCACAGGTGAGGAACTAGTTTCACTACCCCCATTCTCTGAGACAGGCCAGGGTAGCTAAGAATCCTCTTTGGAGACAACTCCAAATCTTCATGGAAAATATCCAAATTGAGGCCAATGTGTTAAGAAGAGGCTTCTGAGATATCTAGGAGATTCTAAAATCATGATTCTAAAACTGATAAAATTTACTTTTTTTTTTCTGACTGCATTCCTAGGCTTTTTGGCAGCCTCTTATAAATCTTCAGCAAACACATTCTTAAAATATGCCTTTTACTCCTGGAGCAATAGCAGCTTAGGAAAAGGATGGGGCACAGCTTCCTGTCCTTGGCCATCTGGTACCTCCTCACCTTCTCCAGCATTTTCTGCCAGAACTGTCTCCACAAGATGATGACAATGATGGCAAGGAGGATGAAGATGATAGCCACCAAGCAGCCAATCAGGATCCGAGTGTTGCTGTCATCAACTTTAAGCATTGGATCTGAGACCGGGAAGACAAGGAAGAGAATGTAATCATCATATGGGACAAGTAAAAGCATATGGCACTGGACTGAGGCCATCTTTAGCCTGTCTCTTCAAGGTAACTCCAGAAGATGTCACATGATATTTCTGCTTATTCTTGACCCTGCCACTGTTTTGTTACTTTGCCTCTATATCCTATGGTTTTTTTCCTGTGGGATAGTAGCCCCACTTTCTCTGTATCTCAGACTATATAAAGAAGAGGTTTTCCATTCTTTCCCAAGTTTTGTTCCTACGTTACCATGGCCAGGATCTCCAGGCTCCTAATCACACCCAGACACAACAGGTGAGGAACTAGTTTCTCTACCTCCATTCTCTGAGACAAGCCAGGGTAGCTAAGAATCCTCTTTGAAGACAACTCCAAGTTCCCATATTGCTGGCTGAGTGGCCAGTGAGGGCCTGAAGAATGAATATTCACATGCTGATCTCCCACTATAAACACCAGCTTTTTCTTCTTCTTTTTTTTTTTTTTCCATAGACTTCTTCCCATTCATTGAAATGTTTACCATGAGTCTCAGGAATGTCCCTTTCTCTTCTACACCCAAAGCTTCCTCAACTTTTATGCTAAGTAACTAAACATTCTATCTTCTGTTTCCCCAAATGAAGAATTATAAGAATAAGCAGTGAAGAGAGAAAGTTTGTGCCCCTAGCGTCAGAGGTGGACTGTCAAACCTTCCCAGATCAGCCACCTGGGATCAAGCCTCCCACACAAACAGGGCTTTGCAAATCTGCACCCATCTTAATCTCTCAGGAGGTGTCTTCAGTTTAATTTCTGTAACTAGGAATCCCACATACCATAGGTTGTAGGTGCCATAGGTGAGGTGGGAAGAGCTCCGGAGTTGTTGTACATTGCAGCATCTGTTACAACACAAGAGAAAGTCAGAGCTGGGGGAGAGTATAGCCAGGTAGTGCTTTATCGAAAAGCAGTTTACTTAGAACTTTGTGAATCAATTGAGTGCTTGTCAACAGTCTTTACAACAAAAGAATCTGACTTGGTTTATTGTACAATGTGCACATATATTGAAAAAATCAAATAATTACTGTCAATTAACATGTCCTAAAAGGAAATCATAGTAAATAAAAATATGATTTATGTAATAAGGTCATTTTTCTTTTGAAAATGTTTTCTTCTCAAATTCTATTCCCTAGATATTGTACTGCAAAAGTTAAGGAATGGTGCTTCAGAGGACTACAACCACACACCATCTTAAAGTTCACACAGGAAGGCCTGACCAGATAGCTCAGTGGATTAAAATGCCTGCCTGCCAGGCGTGGTGGCTCACGCCTGTAATCCCAGCACTTGGGAGGTTGAGGCAGGAGGATTTCTGCGAGTTCGAGACCAGCCTGGGCTACAAAAGTGAGCTCAAAGCCAGCCTAAACTGCACAGTGAGACCCTG